>JAOYNN010158808.1:0-11141 GCA_025770095.1 Goniobranchus kuniei | reverse complement strand
CTCCTCCTCCTATTGAGGTTTAGTCTGATGAAAAGTTCGCTCCTCCTCCTATTGAGGTTAAGTCTATGGAGAATAGAGGAAAGTGACAAAAAAAGAGATTTCACCGAAATAAAATCACGAAATACCTGCAGGCTCTGTAATAGCCATCTGAAGAGAAGAGCTCTGCAATCCGATTGTAACCTTTGGTACACAAGGAAGCATTCTCACATTTAATGTCTGTTCAAATACAACGAAAAGACCATGAAACTTGTTAGAAAATATACAAATCAAAGTTCATAACAAAATTAAAACCAAATAAAACTAAGCAACAGTAACCTCTCCCATCAACGGCCTCTTTTAGCTGCTATCATGTATCCACTACACTTCATTCTTGTAAAGTCAATGTTTAGTCTACATATTTATATATCATGTTGTCTGACAAAAGGTGAAGGGTGAAATCTCATGTCTCCTGTTCTTTCTTTATAGGTAGTATTATAATCCTATGTATTTCAAAATTCTGTTACAACTACAGTGGTCTCCGCTTAACACCCACATCCTTGGGGGACAGAGAAATTAAATGTGGATGTTAGCAGGATGTGGATGTAAGACCGACGGCAGGGGAGCGGACCATTTACCCATGGTATTGTATATAGCTCGATTATAGAATGCACAATTCTAAACAAAAGGTGTGGCCAATGTTATTGTGAGCTGTGAGCAGATTAAATACTTTTTGGCTTTTGGTACTTACCTGTCAATCATTGTCCGGGCCAATAAGATTTGGTTTTGACAATGCACAATGAAATGAACAAGCAAACTGCTACTTTCAATGTTATGCAGTGGATAAGCAAGGCAGGGCAGGACGGTGTCAAAATTTTGCCCTCTTTTGTTTTGGTTTTTTGGACGATGAACCGCCACCATCTCTTTACACTGGCCAGCGCTTGTAAATCTATAGGCTAATTAATCACTGGCCAGATGGTTAGCATTATGCATTTGGCACGTCTGAATAGAGCTACGCTTATCAATGGGTAGGGGGGTCAAGACTGGTGTCATCGTTTACCTGTTGCCTTTATGGTTGGTTTGAGTGTGAGATGATGACTATGAGGCTGGCATTTGCACCACCATTTTTCGGAACGTCTGAAATGTTCAGGCTATCGATACTTGTTTTTTCTCGTTCAGGAAGGAAAGTATAATTCAACATTCTCTCAGAATGTGGATGTTAGATGAGTAATTTTTAAAGAAAAAAATCCGTGTCCTGGAGAAATGTGGATGTTACGCGGATGTGGATGTAAGGTAGGTGGAGGTTACGCGGAGACCACTGTACTACTGAAAGTTCAACAATCCTTTATTCATGCTTCATCTTTCTCACATATGAACATTCAAACATTGTATTTCAGAACATCTTATCTCCTCCCCACCCCCAGTTCATCGTATACATATTAAGTGAGTTACCATCAATATCCTGATTTGACCATATCCATGGTATATCTGTAGTCTGAATTGTAGTGTCCTTTACTGTAGTTGTTTCTCTTCCTGAGATAAAGGGAGCAATATGGCGGATATCAAGGTGAGTGAAATTATCATGAAAAACACACACAAAAACACTTTAATGGAAGTACTTTATTTTGACATTGGAATTATTTCCTCCTTTAAATATTTTGCTTTTCTGAACTGACTAAGGAGAGGTACAATTACCCTGATGATTAGAAGGAAAGCAATGTTTAGTATCCCTTGCTTGGAGAAAAGTGATATTCATGATCTCAGGACAAGTATAAAAGTGGTATTCATGTTCCCGGGACAAAAAAGAAAGCGATATTTATTATCCCAACACAAAAAAGAAAGCGATATTCATTATCCCAACACAAAAAAGAAAGCGATATTCATTATCCCAACACCAGAAAGAAAGCGATATTCATTATCCCAACACAAAAAAGAAAGCGATATTCATTATCCAACACAAAAAAGAAAGCGATATTCATTATCCCAACACCAGAAAGAAAGCGATATTCATTATCTCAATACAAGAAAGAAAGCGATATTCATTATCCCAATACAAGAAAAAAAGGGATATTCATCATCCCAACAAAAGAAAGAAACTGATATTCATTTTCCCAACACAGGAAGAAAGGAATATTCATCATCCAAACACAAGAAAGAAAGCGATATTCATATTCCCAACACAAGAAACAAAGCGATATTCATGATCCCAATACAAGAAAGAAAGCGATGTTCCCTATCCTAACACAAGAAAGAAAGCGATATTCATTATCCTAACGCAAGAAAGACAGTAATATTCATTATCCCCAGAAATAGAAAGAAAACAATATTCATTACCTCCATCATGAAAAAGAAAGCCGTATTTATTCAACCGCGACTAGACAAAAGTGATATTTATTACCCCCAGGACAGGAAAGAAGGCAATATTCACTATCCCCATGTCAAGAAAGAAAGCAATATTCTTTGTATCTCCAGGACAAGCAAGAAAGTGTTAATCATTAACCCCTGAAAAAGAAAGAAATAAAGCTTTATTCATTAGCACAAGGACAAGAAAGAGAGGCAGGGGACAGCTCAAAGACATGCACAGGAAATATCTAACGAAGGACGATAAGACATTGCTAATACCCTCCATTAAAAGCATTATGGCAGCTGTACAAGACAAAATTTGTTCATGATGAAGATCTGTGGCCCGTTGTGACATCAGCCAGTAAAGAAGGGAAGAGGAATCTTTCTACTAGATGCATTCAACAAAGGTCAAATGCCATCCACTACTAAGTATAAAACTTGAGATAATTTTATGACTAGGTGGCAAGAGAAAAAAAGTCATGCTTAAGGTCTCTTACAAGGATGCCCACGACGTGATTTAAACCACAGACGTGATACTCTACGTAAAATGCCTTAATTATTAGACCATAGACAACATGCTATATTATGTAATTTGTTTATGAGAAAAAGTATTTACTAAAAAAAAGAAATTCATATAGTTACGTACCTACATCTGGACAGTACCGATCAATATTTTCTTTTATTGCTTTGATGTCCACTCCAGCAGCTAGTAGATCTTCATCACTCAAAACTTCACGATTTGTACACCTCGCTGCCACTGTATTGGAGCATTCGTAAGCATTCCACATCACACTGAAATAAACATTTTTTACACTTTTCTTTGGAATTCCATCTATTAAAACTCCATATTGCTATATGCACAGTAGATACACATCTAAAAAAAGTAGTTAGTCCCGAACCCATGATTGAGTATGGGGGAGTTAGGGGTAGAGCCCTAATTATACTAGGCAAACGGCATAATGTGGTAGTTTGTCATTGTTTTCCACGCCGACTTTACTTGCGCCAAGTCTAGAAAGACCTAGCTACCCATTTATACTGCTGGGAGAACAGGGGGCCCCGAAAAAACCCACTGCCCGGCTGGGGATCGAACTCGGGTCACCTCGCATGGCAGTCAGCCGCTGTACCAACTGAGCTACCGGGCCACCAGGTACACATCTAGGCAATGTAAATAAGGTAAAAATATGAGCTTGAACTAGTTTTAACCTCATACAGCCTCCTATTTTGGATATGAACTTTTAGATAGAAAAAGCATTTAAAACAGAACCTGGAGTAGAAACTCTTGTTTACCTGCAAGCTATGTGCGTGTCACCTGAGGAAAGAAGCTTGTCTACCTGATCATAATTGGCCAAACAGGAAGTTATCACCTCACAGTCTCTATCTGATTGAAAGAAATTGAAATTGAAATTGCAGTAGTTGTTTATTCAGTACAAATGGCCTTTAGCCCAAATTACAAGAGATATTTATCTAATTGAACGAGAGCGGTATCGAAATATTTTTTAAAAGAATCCAATCCTGAATCTGTTTCACACCCTAACATCTCTGATATTCTACAATCAGATTAAAATTGCTTGCTTCTGAACATTGTTTTAAAAACCATAATTATTCAAATATTAAGCATCAAGTTAGTTTTCCATTTCCCTGTTGTTTTGTAATCTGTGTAAGTATTTTCAATAACAATAAATGAGAAATAAAGTTTAAAAAAAGGAAAAGGTAGTTTATGATAATTTGTAATAAAGTCATTACAAAGGTTCAAGCACCCCAATAAAACTTTCGAAGCATCCTTTAAATGCGATAATAATGCAACCAGGCAACAGCTCTTTTTTCACAATCAGCATCTTTCAATCTAGAGTTGTTTTCCCTGTCAGTCACTTACAATTTAGAGTTGTTTTCACTATCACTTACAATATAAAATTGTTTTCAATGTCAGTATCTTACAGTTTAAAGTTGTTTTCACTGTCATAACTTAGTGTATACATTTTTTTTAAACTGACAATTCAAAGTTTTCAGTAACTTACAGTAATAATTTAGAGTTATTTTTACTGTCAGTAACTTACAGTTTAGAGTTGTTTTCACTTTTTCTGTGGTGGCAGGAGAAGTTGACTTCATCATACTTGTGCTGGTCTCAGATTTGATTATTGGTCTTGGGGCTATGCAGAGGATAAATAAATAGATACAGACTTTTAAGCAAATACTTCTAAATTCTGTTTTTCCCTTTTTCATGCACACCATGGTTCATGTACTTTGAAGAAAATGGAATAAAAATAATGAAGTTTCTTTTTTTCCCCTCTGTTTTCCCCCTCCTCTTCAACATGATGTAGGTAATATTTATAGACATAAATTCATCTCGTTCTTCTCTTTACACATTGATTTGAAATGCAAATAATTTATAGTCACTGAACTAGCTGGGAGGCAGTTTGTATGGAGACTATAAAGATTTTATCATATTTAGCCATGGATGTAAGAGGTCAGAATCTAAATTACCAACAGTATAGGAAGGGCAAAAAGTATTCAACTCTTCTGCCATAGCATGGTTATGTGATTCCAAGGACTTCAAAATTTCATTTCTCTTCAAATCTCGGATTGTACAATCCATTGTGGCAGATTTCGTACACTTGTAAGCATTGAATAATAGACTGAAAAAGAGGCCATACAAATCATCAGTACTTTGAGAATCTCAAAAACATTGTCTTTCATGTATCACAACTATGACATTTGGAAGATGGATTTTACATGTAGTCTACTATCATCAAACATAGAGAAAAAACGAGGAAGTGTCAACATAACATGCACACTAACAGTCAAGGGCAGTCAGCCTGTATATACAAAGAAGAAGAAGAAGAAAAAGAAGTAGGAGAATGAGGAGGAAAATGAAGAGGAGTAGAAGGGTGACGAGAGGGAAGAAGAGGGGGAGGAAGAGGAGGAGAAGAAAATACCGATCAAAGACTTATATTCTGAAAAACAACCATAAACGTTGATGAAAGCAATAAAAAAAAGAATCTGACCTGCATACTGATTGATAGCCACCGTATGGGAGCTGACCAATTCTGTTAAATCCATGCAAACACTTTGTGATGTCCTCACATTTTGCATCTGTTTTAAGATACATAGACCTTGTCTTATGCATTTTAGTATGTAAAGTAAGTTTTTTACCGCTGATTCCTAATATTTATGAAAAAACAAAATTTTGAACATGACGAATTCTTAAAGATAAAATGTACACCAAGTTGTGTCTTAGATTTGAGACGGACACCTCTCTAAAATCAGGGAAGTATGTTCAGGAAATATTGACAATTTCTTAACATATTTTCTAACCAACAATAAAGCAGGAACATAGCCTGACATCATTAAAGCAACATTGTGACAATGTCCTTTTAAGGCCTTTTTGTCTTAAACCTACTTACTCCACAGGCCGATTTGTGCATTCTACATGTATTTGTCATGAACCATGATTTTTACAGATTTATGATGAGTCGGATTTCAAGGAGGTTATGTTTCATCTGAGATGTTTAAAAGTACTTCTAGATTGTAAGCAAAAAATCTCTTGAAAAAAAAGCTTCCCATGTGAAGAGAAACAAAGCTTACTTATGCTACGGCTCTAGCTTAATTAAAGGCTTAACCATTTCTCTTGTCTAGATAACTTACTTTCTCCAACCGGTTTCTCCAGTTCTTCCCAAATGCCTGAAAACAGCGTGCTTGTCACAAGTTCTGTCGGTCTTGTTGTAGAGGGGCTAGTCCAAGATGTAATTGTGACATCTTTGAATCAGAAATATAAATTAAAATTCATACATGAAAGTACAGTATTTTTCTTACACCATGGAAAACAACAAAGAAAGTTGGATCGTTAATAAATAATAAAGATAATGTTGAGAGACGAAAACAACTGTCCAACGCCGCCCTCAACCAACTTAAAAATGTTTGGATAAGACAAGACAAAATAAAAAGAAACATCAGAATCAAGCTATACCGGGCACTAGTCAAGTCAATACTAACCTACAACTGCGGGACATGGGCACTAACCCAGACGGAAATCAACAAATTAGATGCCTCCCACAGGAAACAACTTAGAAACCTATTAACATCTATTATCCAGTCAGTTCCCTTTATGAAAAATGCAACGAGAAGCCTCTATCAGTATTAATCGCTGACAGGCGTTAGAAACTCTTCGGGCACATCCTTCAAAGAGACAAAGACATCCCAGACAACAAGTCCATGGAACTATACTTCATTAAATTCGGAAATCAATTCAAAGGAAGGCCAGTCACCACTCTACCAACGGACTCGTAAACCAGGACTTGTCCCGGTTCGATGTAAACCTATCATTAAGAACAAGGGAATATCTGAACCGTCTGAGATCCCTCGCACAGGACCGGGAAAGGCATTGACGACGGAGATCGTGCTGGTTATCGAAGTGTCCTCATCTAATGATAAGGATGCGAAAGACTCCTTAGTCAAGTAAGTCATGTGGAAAATTTTAGACCCCAAAATCTAAATAAAAAAACTCCAAGGCCAGTTGTGTATTGGTCAATCTGTAGGCCTACATCAGTGAATTTTACAGTCTTATGATGAGCAAAACTTCAAGAGAGTTACTTTTGGGATCTCATCTCTCATAAATATAAAACTAAAATGGCTCCATTTAATCTTAAAGACTTATTGAATCTCTTACCATGCTCATTCTGTTCAATGGAACACATATACTGATTAGATAAACAAAAAAAAAAAAAAAAAGGAAACAAAACTTTAGCTTTCCTAAGAGACAACTGCGGCACTGTGACAACTGCGTGAAGAAAACGTGCTACGAAGTATATTATGATGAGAGACCGATACTGGAATACAGTAGCAATGTGTGGAATCTACATGGGAAGGCCACCATAAACAAATTAGAAAATATTCAGAAGCGAGCAGTGAGGTTTATCTGCAACAACTACAACAGCAATACAATACCAGACACAATTTTCTCAAGTCTCCAGTTTCTACCTCTTAGGGAAAAAAGGGCCAACACCAAACTGATACCCATGTTCAAAGACATGAACAACGCCATTTCAATACCAACAGACAAATTCATGAAAATCAACACTAGAGCAAGATCATCACATACAAACTTTCGCATACCCAGATCACGAACAGATACCCACCTGTACTCCTTCTACCCAACTGCAATCAGATTATGGAACAACCTCCATGAAACAATAAAAATCAAATGCATAACTCTACAATTCAAGACGCTCATCAACTCTACTAGCCACGTGAATCTTCAATAAATAAAGCTGTAGTTCAACTGGAAGAAGAAGAAGAAGAACTGAGATCTACCTAGTGCCTGCAGGGTCTTCCTTCAGAATAAGACTTGATAAAGCTTTCACAACACTCAGTCAGACTTCAGACATGCAGGTTCTCACATCTGGAATTCTTTGCGCTTCTGGTACACAGCATCAGAAAGCAACATAATAAACTCCTCAGAACTTAACGCATGCAGGCATTCTGGGAAAAGTATAATACTTTACTTTATTTTACTGATCCAGCTCGTCGATTCCACTCTTGGACAAAAGCATCAGCATGTAGTTTCCATCTTCTCCGGTCTTGTCCATCCTGTGTCCACGAGGTGTGTCCCCAAAGTTAAGTACGTCTCTCCATCTTTTAACAGATCTTCCTCTATTCCTTGAACCGTACAGTGCTGACCAGTCTGTCAGTTATTTTATCCACCTGTTATCTTGTATTCTGGCTACGTGACCAGCCAATCTCCATTGTTTGTCTTTGTTACATCTATCACATCTTTCACTTCGGTCTTGTCTCTTACCCATTCATTGCTCTTTTTAGTATTTTAGACTCATACTGAGCATGCTTCTCTTCATTCTTCTTTGTAAAGATTGGAGTTTGGAAATCAAACCGGATGTAATAATGTTCATTAATTTGAGAAAATGCTCAAAAGCAGTATAATATATACCAAATCACCTGTCCACGTTGCTAGGCATGATATGTCGGCCACGCGACTTTACACTTGCAATCACGTTTTAAAGAACATGTCCACAACAATGAGTCCATGAAAACAACAACATGAGGGCTGCAATATTAGTATAGATGATGAATATGTTATGGTGATAGCGACATCTCAAAGGGGTGACAAATAGCTTACCTGCTGACCTTGGACGTACTTTGGATTGATGGGCTGAAGCTTACAATCAATACCAAAGAATGAGTATAAAAGGTCACTGAACATTAAGTTGTAGTCAGTGAATATTTGATAGTCTCTCGCTGGAAATCTCAATTTCATTCAACATTTACGCTGTTTTCTTCTTTTCTCTTTTCATATTAAATGCACTCTGAAGATGACTGAAACAGTCGAATAGATTCAGGAAAATAAAGGCCTGAAAATTATTACATTATTTATTTCTCTGCACATGACCATTGCATTGATATTACATACACATATCTTCTCATGTTTGTTTTGTTTCTGTTTGTTGTTTTTTTGTTTGTTTGCTATTAATTTGTATCATGTAAACATAATACAACATGTGCTTAGAGGACGGAAGGAAGAAGTAGAAGGAGGAACAGTAGAAGAAGAAGAAGAAGATGAAGATGAAGAAGGAGAAGGAGGAGGAGGAGGACGAGGAAGAGGAAGAAGAAGAGGAGGAGGAGGAGGTGAAGCTGGAGGAGGTGGAGCTGGAGGAGGAGCTGAAGGAGGAGGAGGAGGAGGACGACGACGAGGGGAGGAGAAGAAGAACACGAAGAATAAGAAGTAAATAAATAAGTTAAATGTGTCGCATTCAAGGAACAAACCTATAGAGGATTTAGCGCAATATTCATCCAGTTCTTTTACCATGTCCCTGTGCTGTGATTTCATGGAGATCAAAAAGGCCTCATCCATTCCATGTCTTTCACAAGCCTTTGTCGCCAACTGAGAGCAAGGGCCAACCCTAGTTTTTGTCCTGTTGACAATATAAAAAAAATCTGAGGCTATCAAATACTTGGTGAATGGATACTAAGCTCTAAAGCAACATATGAAAGTGAAGAGGCTTCACACTAGTCAAACGAATAATGATATTAACAAATAGGGATACGAACATATAAACAAGTCAATATGGAAGAAAGAAAACTGGAAAGAAAGATCTTGCACCAGTGTGATACAACCCTGGAAACTCTGCATTGGCACCTTCAACCTTGCCTTAAACAGCCAAACCACTGTTTGTCAATGTCAATTATTGTTATTACAAACCCTCCACCTGAACTTGTTCCTTCCTTTTCTGTTCCAAAAGAAATCCCTCCAGACTTGATATCTCTCAACTGATTTCCAGTTACCGGGAAGATCAAATGTATACTAACTGCCTCACCCACAAATCCAATCCCTGGGGCTCTCATATTCCTTTAAAATGTCAACATACAATGGACACAACCCTGATCATAAAGTCTCCATCCACCTCACAAATCAGCATCAGATGCCCAGCACAAACTTATCCAAAAATCTTTTCAGAGCCTGTTGTAACATTGCTTTCAAACATCTTTTGCAGCTGCAGCTAAGAATTCAACAGCATTAGACTGAGAAGGTCTAATTTCAGTACATAGATGTTTTTAGATTCCTCTTCTTTAAATGGATAACATTTTGCTCCTAAATCAGGAAGTGCAATATTTTGACAAGTCAACAGTCTTTGGGCATGGCCTCAAGGAATTGGTATGCTATTCCATGCGTATATCAGTACCATTAACAATACCATCATTGTTAGACAAAGAAGCTGTTAATTCTCTTTTGGAAAGAACTTTAAAAATCCTAATTATTAAGCTCACTTGTAGTCCGTTCAATGTAGGAACAAAAACTGAATGCTGATTAAACTTAAGTTTACCTGCAAGCAGAAGCATAGCCATTGGCAAGGACCATTTCACTAATACTTTTAAAACTCCCAAGGCAAGGCATGATATCAGCACAACTTTCATCTGTTAAAAAAAAGTTGCAATGGAGGTAATGAGTAGACCTTTGAGATGGATGAAAGTGAAATGAAAAAATCAATAATTTGACAAAAGCCAAGGCTACAGGTTTATGGTCACGTCCGTATGATCTTAGTGTAAAACCCCATCAAGGCTGAAAAAATGGTAACTGAACTCCTTGATTGGCTCATCACAACTTGCAAGTTTTCGCTCCCTTATCAATGAGAATGGTTGAAACAGCAGTATAAAAAGAAGGCAAGCAGAAACAGGAGATTGTGTGTGTGTATGTGTGTGTGTGTGTGTGAGAGAGAGAGAGGGAGTGTGTGTGTGTGTGTGTGTGAGAGAGAGAGAGAGAGAGAGAGGGAGAGAGAGAGAGAGAGAGAGAGAGAGGATGAAGGGGTTATGACACTGTTACTGTATAGGTGAGGGGGACTGTGAAATGGTGCTTTTAAAAAAGAAACTGTCGTACCTGTAGTTGACTTCTCTGTGGATGGTGTCTGTGTAGGTAAAGTCAGGTCAATGGCATCCCTTTTGGTACTAGTTTGAACTGGCTGAGAGATGTCTGTGGATTTCATGATAATAATATTGATGAAGGGCAACCTGTTTTCTTTTGAATTATCTTAGGGAAATTTTTGGATATCTCACCATGTATAAAAATTTTTAGCAAGCCCCTATTTTTACTCTCAAATCTAACATCAAATAATATATTTTGTGTGGTTTTTCACAGTCTAATTAAGGCACAAAATAATAATAATTTTAGGGAAATTTTTGGATATCTCGCCATGTATAAAATTTTTTAGCAAGCCCCTATTTTTACTCTCAAATCTAACATCAAATAATACATTTTGTGTGTTTTTTTCACAGTCTAATTAAGGCACAAAATAATAATATAATAATAATAATGATAATAA
>JAOYNN010158807.1:0-16927 GCA_025770095.1 Goniobranchus kuniei | reverse complement strand
CTCTCTCTCTCTCTCTCTCTCTCTCTCTCTCTCTCTCTCTCTCTCTCTCTCTCTCTCTCTCTCTCTCTCGTTCACTCTGGATAGTGAGTAGATCCTAAGTACTTAACTCTCCTGCCCTCTTTACCCCTTTTTCTATAACAGAACCTTCATTCTCTGGTGTATACCCATATACTCTTTTTGTTCTCCTACTGATCTTCATTCCGTTCTATCACTTTTCATTCACTACGTCTCTAAGTTCACCCCCATCTGACCCTTGAATTCACTACAAAGCACAACGTCATCAGCATACAATATTGACCATAAGGGCTCCTTGTCGGATACGGAATTACATTACCTCTTGAACCCAATTTGTATTGCTGACTGCCTTTCACAAATAGTTCGTTAGTGTCCCTAAAAATTAGGGATTGACTATGGTGCATTTGCTGTTGCCCAGAGTTCAGATCCTTCTTGTCTATACGTTGTACAACTGTATTACTATCTTATTTATTGTTGCTAGTACGGTATATGGCTAAGGGTCAGTAGTACCTGGGTGAGATGTTTGTAAAGTTATCAGTACCTGGCTAATGGGGTAGTACCTGGATGAGGTGTTTGTAAAGTTGTCAGTACTTGGCTAAAGGGCCAGTACCTGGATGAGGTATTTGTGAAGTTGTCAGTACCTGGCCAAGTGGTCAGTACATGTACCTGGATGAGGTATTTGTAAAGTTGTTAGTACCTGGCTAAGTGGTCAGTACATGTGCCTGGATGAGGTATTTGTAAAGTCGTCAGTACCTATTTAATTGGTCAGTACATGAACCTGGATGGGGTATTTGTACAATTTTGAGCACCTGGCTTTTGGGTCAGTACCTGAACAAAGTGAATAGTAAGGTTGTCAATAACTGGCTAAGCGTCCATAAACAATGTACAATGTAATTTCATGAAAGTCCAAGACCTTTCCTGCCTTATCCGAATGCATGCCATGTATAATTTTCCCCTCCTGTGCACATTTCTGGTCCTATTTATCTCACGCATAAATTTGAGCAAGAACCAATGAACATAACTTTGAGATCAGAATAAACCTGTCTTTCCATCACATATATACACACACAATCGTGTATATCTTCATTCTAATGAAGCTGTGACTTAGTGGATTGGATTGGATTGCAAAGACTCGAGGTCTCAAAAAAGTATCTATGCCCATCCAAAATGATGATCCTCCTAAGCTGCATGCTGTGACACTTCATCAGGTCAACCTCGATCTGTTGTAAGCTGCATTGGAATTCCGACGCCTATTAAAAAAAAAAACAACCCCCCAAAAAACACAATCTCTCCAAAGAGAAGATCTAATCAGAAAATTAATACACAAATAGAGTTGTTTGGTGTGGAATTCGAAAACCGACTAGATAGTGAGTATAAAGTAAAACTAACAATGGAATAACCTGATAGAAGACTGGCTTGCAGTCATGAGCATGCCGATACGTTTTCAAAAAATGTTTTTCACTTTGAGTTGATAGTCAGGCCACAAGTATATGGTATAAAACGTCAGCTCAGCGAAAATGTACATCTTTGCTGAGACAGTGCCACTCTGGACCTGCAGAAATGAATTACATTGTGGACGCTTGGCCAGTTGTTGACACCTTAACTATTCTCTTTGTTCAGCTATTGACCCATTTAGCCAGGCACTGACAACTTTACAAATACCCCATCCAGGTACTGACGTTTTTGCCATGGTACTAGCAACTTTACTGTTTTTACTTTAGCCCTGTAATGCCTCCTTACCAAGGCATTGATAACTTTTACAAAAATACAATAGTGACTACCTACTTCCCTGCCTCCACTTAATACTGGGTCCCCTTAAATGCTAGCAATCACAGTTGAGCCGATTTTTTTTTGAAGTGCATACAAATTTTCTCTCAAAACGCCCGTTTAAAAACCTACATTTTAGTCCAAATGACTATTCTCAGAGGCAACTGCAATCATAAACCTCTCCAGTTTATCAGGAAATAGCCCGTAAGAATTTATTATTGATGAAACGTTTTAATCTTATGCATGATTCAATCGATAATAGTAGGGGTAATCTAACCCTTTCAACAATTTACTTATTTGAAACGTTACCACCTTTCATAATTCTCTCCAATGTACAATAGTGAAAGCTTAACAGTCTTATAAAAAAAGGAACCCACTTTTGTGCCATATAGTCTTTAATCCAGTGGCTGCTCAGATTGTCACGAGGCAATAAAATAGTGTAAGCTTTCCAACTACATGTACGATTCCAGCTCTTTCCTTGACTTTGTCATTTTCACGAAGTGGTATTGCGTTTTTAACCGACTCACCACGCACAACGGGGTGTGTTAACACTTTATTTTCAACTCTTCTCATTTTACTCTAACTTCGCACTGCAATGCCTTCGGATCTTTGTCCTGTTAGAGAATAGATGGTCAACTGGTCCTGCACCCATTGCCTACTTCTGAAAGAACATATTCATGTACGTTTTGAGTGTCTATTTCTCCTATTCATTCAATTAAGATAAAAAGATTGTTCTTCTAAATAAAGCCTGTTTGAAGAATAGAGTAAGAGAGGTACATGAACAATCAATGAACTACGAGATGCACTCTGTGGGACCCACTCCCCGCCCCAACCCAATTTGTAAGCCTAATTCTCGTCTCGTCTAAATGCCAGTTTCGCCTAAATGCTCGTTTGGGCTGCTTCCAAGGTAACGAGCACTTACGGTGGTCACTTCTGTACTTCATCCATGTACGACACTAACAACTTAAGCAGGTACTGGGAGTACACCGTTGTCAGTATAACTTTGTCATTTACTTCTTAGTCAGATACTGGCCCCCTCTTCGATTTCCTCTTCTTTATTCTGACTCATTCAAGTTTGTCGATACGCATGTTACCTTTGTCTGAGCTTAGTTGACTGGAGAGCATTTTCAAAATGGTCCAAGTTATTGCTTGAAATGTCATGTTGTGCCACAATCTTAATATTATATCATCAGGGAAACATGAGTGTAGGTGTTTGTCAATTCTGGGTTTCGCAGGGTGCATGTTTGATTGATTGTCTAGTTGTATGTCTGTTTGGATGAACACGATATTGGTCCAGTGGTATATCAATATGTCTATTTCTTCCTTTGTAAAAGGATGTGGCTTTTAATCTCACTCTCTGCCCCTCTGTTGTTCAACCTAACATTAGCAGAGTTAAAAATGGCTTGCAATGATATCATTCAAGGTTGTTTTTTCTAAGTTTTGTCAAGGTCCAAAAATGTTTCTTTAAGGTTCCAAATGAAATTAAAACATAGTGTGTACATACATTCAAGCGAGCTTACACGACTCATGGCTTAAAATTCCAGCAGTAAGGCGGCCATTCGCGATACTTCCTGAATCTGTCTTAGTGGCACGTGACAGTTAAAAAATAAGTTTTCCAGTTTGCTTGACTAAGATTTCCCAATAATTGTCATTTGCAAGGATTTGTAAGGTTTCTTAGTAAAATTCAACGCTTTTCAAGGTTTTTCAAGGTCCCATTTTTTTTCTTCTCAAGATTACTTCTAACCCTGCATTGGTCATGAATGATGAATTTCATGGCAAACTTCAGGACGTTCTCTTGTTCTTTTATTTGTTTTATTTTTGTTTTGTTTTTTAGACATCCAGGCACAACATTCATAATGTTCCCTGGAACAGGTTTTCCAGGAGCGTTATTGTAACAGTCTTCCGCTTCCTGTACAGTGTCATTATGGCAATTGCGAGATGTTACGCTACAAAAATCCGAAGATATACATGTATGTCTTTTTGTAGATGGCTTTATTTTATTCTTTCCACTGGAGTTTATTGTCCAAAATTATGATGTGTTAAGTTTCAGATAACATTTTTTTGTGTATAAGATAGCTTATTTTGATAGGATTTTGTATGCTGTTAATTGTTAAAACTTGGCATTTTTCAGAGTGAAAGCCCGTTTTCATCGCATTTTTAGTCTCGAACTTTTGGATGATGTTATCAATGGAATTTTTAATTTCTCTTTATAGAAATTAGAAAACTGACATCTGCGAAGAGTTCAAGCTGAGTTCCAGTCATTTATGTAAATTAGGAACAAGAATGGACCTAGTACAGTTCTTTGGAGGACGCCACATTGGAACTGAGATTTACCTTTTACGTAAATTGACTGATTCTAGCCAAGATGGTCTGTTTGTTGGAAAAGATTTGATCCAAATTGTAGAGATTTTTGGGACCCCAGAGGAATGTCATTTGATCAAGAGGCCAGTGTGGTCTACTTTATCAAAAGCTTTACAAAAGTCTGGGAGTATGGAGTCAATTTGTTTAAGCTTTTAGGCACTTCCTGAATCACCGATAGTTGTAATAAGTTGAGATTCAAAGCTTCTGTCTGAATCCATGTTGTAGGTCATTTAGCATTTCATGTTTCTCTAGCTGGTCCATTACATTTCTGCATATTCTGAGGTGTTCTGATAATTTACGAATTGTTGGCGTCAGCCTGAGACTCACAATGACAACTTTATAAATATACGTACTTAAGACGTGCTGACAATTTAACTGTTCACTTTAGCGTGAAGATACCGACCCTCAGCCAGGTACTGACAACTTTTTTTATACATACTTTAGCCATATACTGACCCCTTTATTTCAGCCAAATGCAACCACTCTATGTCTTGGTTTAGCCAGATACTGACCTCTTAGCCAGGTATTGACACCTTTACACAAACTCCATCCATAGACTGACCCCTTTTTACTTAGCCAGTAACTGACAAATATACTGTTTATTTTAGCCAGCTACTGAGAACTCTACTACTAATTGACAGGTGATGCCCAACAACAGTAGCCAAAAACTGACCCTCACTGATGACAACTTAATTTACAGGAGTCTGATAGTCTGACCCCTTAGCTAGGCATTGACCACTTTAATGATATGAATTATTTTAGCCAAGCATTGACTCCTCATCAGGTGCTTCCAGGTTTAATTAACAAGTTACTTACTTAGATGCTGACCACTTCGTACTGAGGCAACTTTACTATTTACTTAATTTGGATAGTTAACCATTCAACTTCACGAGATTACTGATATTACTCATATCAATATTAACAATTTTACTTTATATTTTAGCCAGATCTGACCACTTAACCAGTTATGGACACCTTAGCCAAATGCTAAATATTTAGCCATTACTGACAGTTTTACTGTTAGTTTTCAAAAGATACTAAGGTCTCAGTTTATACTGACTACTGAAGTGTTCACATAATAAACTCTATTACTTTTGGAGTTTCCACACCTTGTCATGAAAAGTTGAGTTGAATTAGAAGAGAGTAGGAAGAATTCAACATTGGTAACAGCCCACTGCAATTTCCAGTAACATTCTGACAGAACACACTTCCACCTCCCAAAACATGATAAACAGGTCAACAGAATGTGTGTTTTGAGCGAAATCATATTTGTTTTATTGAATTTGTTTAAACAGATAATTCCAATTAGCAAGCCGAAATGAAGGCAAGACAAATGTTACAATAACTATATAAAGATAAATAAACGTAAAAAAATATGTTCAAAATACATCCGCCTTGATTTGTAGAAGCCAGAACCAATAAAAACCAACCTATTTATCCCTTCATTGTTTTAAGTTTAAGTTGTACCAAAATCAGGCCTAAGATCACATTATTACACAAAGCAAATCTTCCGCTACCAGCAATATACTGGTAACTGGAATGCAAGTTAAATTCTTTTGACGGATGGGGGGAAGGAAGAAATCAAAGGGGACAAAATTCTGTTTTTTTACAGCGGAATTTATGGTCGTACTGAAACAAAACGTATAAAAGCTGTATACCTGTAAATAAATTTAGGGTTGGCAATTGTGTATTTTAATTACTTTACATGATTTCACACTGCTTATTTATAACTTATTCTAATCATCACCCCAAACAATAATATATAAACTTCAACAAAATTAACAAATGAAAATAATAAGACATTACCCAAACCCAACCCATCCTCCCCATCCCAGTCAATATCTTCAAGTACAAATAAGAAAATAGCACACAGGCAAGCACATGACCATAATATTGCAAGGAACAAATAAGATGATGTATGGACTCTTAGACTGGAAAAGTTACAAGTGAAGAGCAAAGAACCGAAAGTAGAACTACCCTACATAAAATGTGATGAACCTCATAAATTTTGGCTGAGAATGAGAACACATTTACAAACAAACAAACCTTCACAGTACTGCCGGTTCATTTGAAAGCACCAATTCAAAAAAAAATTTTCATAAGTGACCACTCTTTTTCTTTTTCTAATAATTTAGACTCAGACAAAACAAAGCAGAAGACTTAACATTTGGAGGAAAAAAAAAAAGACATTTGACGAAATAAGAGGCATATTGACATTCTTAAAAAAGACTATAATGCACAACAATCCGTCAGTTTATTGCCAGTGCGTCAAAACTAAGTTGCCAGATAGAGGCGTTATTGGCTCTTTTAAATGAAATCAGCAGAGTACAAAGATATACAAAAATGGTCACTTATTTGAGGGTTTGTTTTT
Organism: Goniobranchus kuniei; assembly: GCA_025770095.1. Taxonomy (NCBI): domain Eukaryota; kingdom Metazoa; phylum Mollusca; class Gastropoda; order Nudibranchia; family Chromodorididae; genus Goniobranchus; species Goniobranchus kuniei. Next base: position 10,413 of record JAOYNN010158807.1, on the reverse strand, counting down.
TTTTGTTTTGGGTTTATTTTTTTGTTCTGTTTTTAATGCAATGGCCACGTACTGACAAAACAACTTTTGAGACTCTACTACTTCAGTACATTTGCCAAACATTTATATAATATACATAATAATTCTAAAAATCTTTTTACCACAAAAGAAACAAAAAACAACCCACAAAGAGTAGATGCCTGGGTGTTGAATGAAATAAACTACAAGAATAATAAGGAAAGGTAAGGCTGGTTGTTGAACGGATGAATTTAGTTATCACCATCATCAATTTGACGACTAGAAAAGAGCTACAGTGGTGCACTAATTACCGGTAAGTAAGTTTAAAAGAGAAAAGAAAATCCATTGTTACAACAGAATCATTGCTCCTATCTTCCATCAGATGGAACAGTGCAACGGTTTAAGTAATAAAACAACCCTAATTAAATCACGCTGTTTATTACATTTCTTGTTCACATAAATTTCTCACAGACTGACGATAAGTAGCAGTTGGTAGAAAAAGTACAAAAACCATGCCTTTAGTATAAATAAAATAAAAAATAAATGAAATCAGAAACTTGAGAATTGGCAGACTTTTATCTAAAGGTCTTTATTTTTCATTTGCAAAGTTAAGTCATTAAATGGAAGCTATCATACAAATATAAAGATAATGTATTTCAAATTTATTTATATATATATAATCTATATATATTTATACTATCAAACAAACAGATACCCATCCAAAATGAGTGCAGATATCTGATTGATTCATTTAGTTAAAAGATTTCAAAAGTACTACACCTCAAGGAAATATTCACAACAAGAACTTTGAAGTAATAAGTATTACACCAAAAAATATGTAAGTAAGACGTAACAGGTTACAATTATTAGGGAAAAAGGGCCGACTAAAATAGGAGAAAGGGGTAGGGGAAGAAAAGAAGATATAAGGAATGATTTTAAGGTCTTATTTATATGGCAAGTCTCCCTGAAAACAAGTTTGAATTTCACATGCCACTGGTAAATCTACCTTTTCTTTACATCAAAACAAATAGTACTAATCCGCTTCTGAAATGAGGACAATTACTATATTTCAAGGAAGATAAATGTTCTTTCTTTTCATTTAAAAACAAAAGTTTCAGTCAACATCTATTTCTACCATAACGTTTAGAGATGTTTAAATAACAACAGGGCTAGATAGTAACAATCAACCTAGTTGCAAACTAGTTTTAAGTGGCAGAGACCGCCTTTAACCCGTGATACACACAATAATACATCATAGTAATCTTTAAGTCTAACTTGAATGATGTTCCTGGAGGCATGTGAATCAAAGCTTTAAGTACCAACAACAGCTATATAAACATTATATCAGTAACACAACACTCATGAAACAAAAGTAATGAGATGACATCTCTGCATGTCTATATTTCAACACAAAGATACAAGAATTTCAATACGTACAAATCATCAATGTCATAACATCTCTGAAAGTTATAAAAAAAAAATAAAAAAAGAAAACGATCTGTCTGTTAAAGCCGCGAACCTTGGTCAGTAAGTAGATGAGACTAGAATGCAGATTAATTGAAAAGCACATAGGCGGCCTCACTTCCACCCTCCCTGACTGCGTAGACTTTTTGGTAGAGGGATAGGGTAACAGACTTAGAAACAATTTATTTAAAAAAACAAAAACAAAAAACAATGAGTATGACTAACATCAACAGCTTGTTTCAGTCACACCATCACTTGATAACAATAAGCAGTAAGGGGTAAGTACCCACACACTGTTATCCTTAAAACAGAGGAAACAGCCAGGCACCCAGAGAAGATTTTAAGTTGAAAATTTTCAAACAAATGTTGTTTTTTTAAAGAAGGATCACTTTCTTCAGATTCATTTCCAAGGCAGCAAAACACTTCGGTCATGAGTTGGTGAGGTTGGAGTTACGTTCAACAGATGACATCGTGGGGGGAAGGACGAAAAGTTGTTGAAAAATATTGGAAACGCCAAAGTGATCCGATCGAGAAATGATGCCATACACAAAATGAAAGAGAAATGATGGGTGGCCAAAAAGGAATGAGTGTAAGGTGTAAGAATGGCGTAAGCTAGGGGATTTTTTGTTTGTTTGTTTTTTTTTTACACAACTTCGTACTCCTTTTGAATGGCTCTGGCTAGGCAGCAGGCAAAGATGATCCCCACAATCTGAAACGAAACAAATTAAGTGGCATTAGAACACAGGATATCGATAAGATAAGATAAGAGAAGATACATCATTATTATCTAACAAAAAAAAGGTCAAATCTTACAAACTCTTTCACTACTACTGGAAATAACATGGTATGACATAATATACAATACATATCTACATCCCTTCCTTCAACGTTTCTCTTCTATTGACATGACTTGCAAGGTCGTTTTTTCCCCCCGATTTCTATACCTTATCTTAATCTTCTTCGTGTGTTGGTACGTAAGGCTCTGATGTGTTCCTGCCACAGTTTCTGTTCTATTTACCAATACTAGATTCATTCCTCCATGTGGACTTCCTTTCACTCCTACATCTTCTATATCACCACAACAGTGAAGCTATACAGATCTTAAGTTATTGCACACAAAGAGAAAATACTCCTCCATCATTTTCTCTCTCAAATATAACATTCTTCTTATACTCAATGCCTCCCACTTGTAGCCAAACTAGAGTAACGCTCTAGACCCAGAATCGATAGTGAGGAAGTGGGTTTAATTAGAGGTAAGAAATGGCCAATCTCATTTTAATGGTAGCTTTCCTTACTATCAACATTATCTTATATAGACGTAAATTATCTAGAAGCTTACATGTCAATATATCAGATGTGCACTGGCAGGGATAATTATTTTCAAAGAGAAAGAAAAAGAATTCAAAGTGTCTCTTCTTGTGATGTGAGACTGCCAAAGGGTATCAATTGATCCCTGGAAAGCCATTGCATTGTCAGGGATCCTGTTATGCAAATCCTGCTGGCAACTTGGCAAGATCTTTCACAGCCTCTAATAGGTTGATTAACCAATAAGGGAACTTACTAGTGTAAATAGCTTCATAAGTGCTGTTAAAACTAATTACTTTGCGCTGAATTTCGGTCAGCATTGCAGTTTCTTGGTCAGACCAAAATCAAGACAACCTATCTTTTAGACCAAAATCAAGACAACCAATCTTTTCTCATGTATATATATATATATATTATAAATTGCTTTTGTGTCTACCACAAGTTTTAAACCATAATTTTTTTTAACAATGTCATGATCTTACTTTGCACCTTCACTGCTAGGTTGTTTTATTTTAAGCGTATCGATGCATCTTAATATCATGCTTTTACAATTGTAATAATGTCTTTGTTTTACTTGCCTTTGTAAAGCGCTTTGAGATTTCTTTGATATGGAAAGCGCTATAAAAGTGTCATTTTATTATTATCATCATTATTATTATGTAATTAAAGTTCAAAGTTCGGTGTGGTTTTTTTTTTTATTCACCCGATATATATATATCTTAAAATAAAACAGACAATTATTCATACCTGAACAAATGCCAATCCAATTCCGACTCCTCCAATGATAGCAACTTTCCCTTGTACCCAGTCTTCAAAAGCATTCAAGCACCCCTGTAAAATAAAGAATGTTTTTTAAATGTCACTTGTAAATTAGTTTATGCAATGTAATCATAGCAAGGTACTGACATAAACGGGCATAGCATTCAACTGTTAAGTCTTGAAAATACATTCCAGGCAATGTTCTCCCTCAACACATGCACAATATGTGACAAATAAAGACATCCTCACAGCAGACTTCCATGCCTCATACATATTCATTCAAAAGTGTTTGTGTGAGTGTTGATAACGTTTTTTCCCTTGTTGTCTTCAAAATAGGAGTTTGCTGGCCCATATACAAAAAAGAAAAAGATGTATTGTATTCCATTGTCTCTCCTCAAATGCACTTTGCAGGCTCAAGTATATCCATGATTTTTGCTCTTGGGAGCACTTGCTGCCCATGGCCTGGTACTCATTCACACCGGAGTCAAGAGAGAATGGGACAGACTGTACAAGCAGCAGAGCATGAAGCCACCAGGTCACCCTACCAAACCCTGATGGTGGATGTTGCTTAACTTAATTTGTACCAGGCTTTGTTACCTCTTTGGCCAAAGACATGTCAAAGCTACTTTGTCTGTCTGAAATTGTATCAAGACAGTCAAATCTCTGAAAGGCCATACAGCTAAATGCAGTGGAGAGAACACCTAGACATTCTACTTCCAGGCATAGAATCTAGAAACCTTCGTAGTCTTTTCATAGACCTTGTAGAGCTGAATCGGCTCACTGGACCTGAGCTTATCCCAGTTTCTAAAGCATGAAGCAGACAGTAACATATTTATCCATCACTCTGAACAGAGCGCTAGTCTATTGCAGAGTATTTTCCCCAAGCCTTTTTAAAGCTGTACCCATTTCCACCTGGGTCTAGGGAAGCTAGAGGGGTAAATTTAGGCTTGAGGAAAAAACACATGTTTATTGCAAGAATCGAACCTGATACCTTTCAGTCAGCAGGCCAACACTTTACTACTGAGTAAAGCGCCCCTAGAAAGCTTTAACTACTTAAAGCCTAATAAATTTGAACTTTCAAACGGGTTCACATAAAAATTGAAGAGTTTTCATTTACATTTCATTGTCACAACCGAAAATGAAATCTGTGAAATTTTTATCTTATCTTGGTTCCCTTAATGGATCTAAACCAAACATTTGACTTCTGTTATTTGACATGGAATTCAATGTGAGTGAGCCGTAGCAATCAGTCTACAATTTTCCTAACCAGTATTCAAGAGACTCCAAGACATACAAAATTGGTTAAATTACACATGTAGGACTCAACTGTTTAGAAAAAGTTCTATTCACACACATTCGTGTTTCCAGAATGCTTCGTTATCTTCCTATTCCTTCGTTTCATTCCAACACGTCCTCTTGGCTTGTTTTTTAGCGTTTGTGATGTAATGATTACATTAAATCTGTGGCCATACTACCAACATAACCTACGACAAGGCACAATGAATCACGGGCTAGCAAAAAACAGCCTACAAATATTCTTTAAATAGGCTGTGTTCAATGAATGCTTGAAATTTGTGCAATACATATGACTTAATCAGGCAGGCTGGTAGGTCTATGTATCAAATAAAATTATATCCTGAATCTTGTGTGCTTACCTTTTTGCCCACTACATCAGCAAAGGTGCAGTTTGCTTTGTCGTTGTCACAACAGGATTGTGGGGGCGCTGGTAGGTACTTTCTCCAGTCTGAGGAATTTGTTACTCCGCAGCAATCAAACTGTGGAGAAAGTACGATGAACGTCATGAAAGTCAGTCTTGAAATTTAACTATGACAAAAATAAAAATCCTAACTTCTCACTTTAATCTTTAATGAAGAATGTCTTTGCTTAAAATTATAATGCTAATGTTCTATACTTTTAGTCAAGGCATGTTTAGGTCTTAAAAATTCATTTCTTAAAAAGTCTTCGAGTCTCATATCATCGGTGTTGTTCTATAACTGAATATCTACACAATTTCAGATTTTCGTGTTTTTTTGCACCAAAGTAAACTTTGTCGGAAGCCGTACTTCTCATTTGTGTCAGAAATGAAATTGGTTGACAGAAATGCACCAATATTGTTCGTGCTCTAAACGTATCAGATATTCTGGACTAATTGTGCTGCTCTAAATGTATAACTACGAATCCCGTGATTCCTATGTGCTATTTTGCACTAATACATTTATAGAATGACACCGACGATATCATTCTGACCAGTTTAAAGCTAAAACCCTATTATTCCACATTTTCATAAAATGCCTTTTAAATGAAATCAATGATCATAACTTGGAGAAATTTAAGGAGAAATATGCATATTACAAGACTATTTCTTCTATTACTATTAGTATTTTCCTCTCTGGGATAACATTTGGAGGTTAACAAGATATTTACCTCATGATTAAGCTTATCCCAGGTTTCTCTCACTCCTTTGCTAGTGTTGTAATTTTTCATTGCATCCTTGAGAACATCTGAGATGTCATCTTCAATCTGCAACACAAAAAATAAAACGTTTAAAGGAACAATGTAGCAAATTTGTTAAAAGTAATTCAAATTTGTAATGAAAATTTGTTCCAAAGTCTTGATGCCAAATCCTCAGGACATCAATTGGTATTAGCATTACTGGGGAGTAAGCCTGCTAAAGAATAACATGATGTCCAGGAAGGGACCGGCATTCAGCTGACTTTATGTCACAGAGAACCAGATATTTGATTCCAAGTTTTATGGATCTCTCAAAAAGGAGTTTTACCACAGACTAGCACTTTTTAAACATTTAGACCAGACAAATGTAAGAGATAAGGGTGTCAAAAATAAAACATTCCTAGTACATATTCTTTCCATCAATTTGATTTTCAATCCATCTGTTTTCAGGACACTACAAAAAATATCTGTTTTCAGGAAACTACAAAAAACATCTCTTTTCAGGTAAAAAAAAACCCAACAAAATGATGTGAATAAAACTTGAGTTTCAAAATTAAAATATTCAAATATACATTTTCAGTTTTCATCAAATTTTTCTTGAATTCCTATAGTTAATACAAACAATGAGATTCTTTACTTAAGTGCCCATTCCCATCTCACAACTGCTTCAGGTGCATTCAGGGTTTGAGATTAAATACACCAATATATTGTGTTTAAATAAATGTTATCTGATCTATAGGATTTTTTAAAAATTCTTAACATGAATGCATTGAAAATATCTCTGAATCAAAAGAATATGAAATCCACAATGACAAACATAGTTTCCAAGAAATAAAAAGAATTGAACTTGTTGCATTCACTTCCATTGTGTTTATTCTATTACAAATATTCTATGAAATCGCATCAAGTTGAGACAGGCCAACTTGGAATGCAAATGCATTTCACTCCCACTGCACCCAATGCTATCAAGCATACACAAACGCTTTGGTTTTGAATTCAACATGGTGCTTTTGAATGCATTCTAAATCCTTCAATGTTTCAATGTTTGCTGGACTGTTGCATTGATTTTATTTTTCTGACATGGCAAAGCTACAAAGATCTTTATTTAGACATTGGGACCTTCCCTAACCTAGGGTCATGGCTTAAGCCGAAGTTTGAAGGTATTAATATTGATAGACAAAACAACAATCTTGTGGAGCTCATAAGATTGTACAGGATCTGTCTTTACTCTTCCCCATACATTAAAAAAAAAAAAAAATTATTTCCAATATAAGCTAGGTAACATCTAAAAATATACTTACATCATTTCTCATGACAAAACCAGCAATTCCTCCAGCAAGCTCCAAGATGAAAATAAGGCCAAGAAGAACTGCATACTGAAGAAAACAATAATAAAAAGGAATGAAATCAGAGTTCAGTAACTGATTTCAATGACAACATTGTCATGTCTTAAAAGACAGAGAACAAAGCAACATTCTGGGACAATATATACTGTGCAACAAAATTTTCCGAAACGGATGAATAAAGTTTGTCATCTTTTTCTTTCGAAAATTTTATTAAATATTTTTTTCCATTTTTTACGCTTTGATTTTTAATGCACAAAAGTCTATATAAAAAAAAAAAATCATACTGTTCCTGTAAAATTATATTCACCTTACATTCAAGCCTTTAACCAAAATGGAATAATAAGTTTAGTATTACTCACAAACACATCTCTGAAATTCTGTCTGCATCACTCAAACATCATCACAAATGGCAATCTAACAGAAACCTATTCTTATGCCTCAAATGTTCTTAATAATCAAATCATTTTAGAACACTGTAAAACACAAAAATATTGTTGCTGCATTACAATTCAATCTGCTAAAGATGATTTTACAATCTTTACATAAAGAAAACAAGAAAATATCTCATTCAAGTTACGAAAAGGGTCAATTCTTTTTTTTTTAAATTTTTGCTGCAGCGTGGATTTTGAGGACAAAAACCTTGCTTTAAAAGTATTATTGCAAACTATGTCACTTTAATAATTTCTCCTCAAAGAATTGATAAAAATACAATGTTAGGTAAAGATACAATTCTGAATCCCATGAACTCACTCATTGAATGAGTACTTACTGTCATAGTAAGACAATAGTTTTCCTTGTAAGCACCACAGCATCCGAAGAAGGCCAGGAGAAAAATGATGACTCCCACTATGATGAGTAATATGCCTGGCGCTACGTAATCATTTCCAAAGAAATCATAGTATTCATCCAACTTTACTTTGACGTAAATACCTGTGCCAAGAAGGCCAATTCCTGTAATCTGAAAGGCAACAAATAGAAAGATGTTAAATTTGAGAAATTTTTTCACTCCCAATTTCACATGCAAAAATAAAAGGAATTCAAATGTAATACAATTTAACAGAATTACACTAGTAATAACAAGCATGTATTTTGTGTAAAAGAATGTTATCAAAAACGAACATATGCTTTACATGATAACATCTGGTCCATGATGCATGTATATGTTTATGAGCATGAAAACAAGAAAATGTCCTCATCTTGTAGACAAAAAATTTCTGAACCAAAGTGGAGCAGATGGAAATCTTTTTCACAGCTTTACACCGCTTCTATTCTCCTAGGGCTTGTTCTAGATCCTCATCTAAAGACAATTATTACGACTCTGTCTTCTTCCTTTCCCCTGACAATTTTCTTTTGGTGTTATTCTCCTGGTACGGTCTCATGAGAAAGTCACCTACTTTAATTTATACCGAACACACTCTTTCTGCCATAAACAGCTCTGATATGTCCACAAGAATGGCAAAGAATGAAGGTAGGGAAACAAAATATAACCGTCCCATACACAAATGGAGAAACATATTGTAATGCAACATTTTGTCATTCTTTGGGGGTCGTCACAATTGTGGTTTCTCAGCTGATCACATATAAGTTTCTTTGATTACAGAAGGACAACTGGTTCTGGATAGAGGGAAATTTTGGGAATGAGTTTGGGTTGCTAAGTCCCAAACGACACCTACCAAGATGGACTGAGGTGTATGCTGGAGTGGTAAGAAGGTTAAGGTAATATGTTTTTAATTATATAGTACATATTTCAATAGCTTTTAATTTTCTTTTAAACAACAACAACAAAAATGAAAATGAAAAAAAACAAAAAAAACAAAACAAAACCAAATAACCCATAAAAATTGCTCGAAGCATTGTTGATATCCATCATGCCGTTTTAAAAGTGTAAAGAAGCTTTTTTCAAGTCCTCACAGTGACTGCTTTTTAGGTCAAGTATGTTTACATACCACACAATAGTGCGTATATAACATACTACAAATCTGTGTACCTAGCACAAGATTGTAGATATAGTCCCACGTCACCTCCTGCTGTCTTTATTTTATTTTTAAACAATTTAATCTAGAAAGCAAACAAAAGTGATCCCCTACACTTTCATACAAATTATTGACAAAGACTCCTGTAACTCTTTGGACAATTGAACATTAACAGAGTGGTGCATTTAAAACAAGTGGTGTTTAAAGGGGGGGTGACAATTACTTTAAAATATTATAACACCATCATGTTGAATTGTTAGTATATGAAAGGTGATTGTGAATGTAACATTTTACATATATATATATATAGACAATCTGAACCTAAAGATCACATAGGTTAAACTTCTAAGCAAACAAAAACTTCAGGAGAGTCAATTCAATTCTATGCATGAAAACTGTGTACATGTTTCTCTTTTTAAACTTTGAAGCGTCCTATCCTTCCAGGGTAAACATTTGCTCCTATACAAGTTCAATTTGCCACTTTTCCTTGAGTTAGGCAATAGATGGACTCCGCAGCTACTTTCCCCCCTTATTTTTAAAAACAAACACACACACACACACACAAATACATGCATACACACATATATGCTCCTTTAAATGAGGGGGAACAAAATCTACATATGAGCTCTTCTTGTCACAACTATAATAGGCTACATCTAGATTTTAATTTCCTTAAAAAACAACTTTTTTAAATTAAAAAAAAAAAGCCTCCATTTCCTTCGCCCTTTACTCCTCCTCTTTTGCTTTCTATCTGTCAGGATATTACAAAAATCCAACAACAAACGGAACAAAACAAAGAAGACTAAAAACCCTTCATTCATTATTTGATACATTGATTTCATTACTACAAATATCTTTCTTTCCTTAAAAAAAATCAGCACTACATTGTGTGAAACCCTACGTCCAATATGCACATTATTATTTTCTTGTAAAATTTAACATGCTTATTACAACCTTTATTTCAATACCATGCACAACCCTTTTATAATCTCTCAGTCTCTCTCTCTCTCTGTTTCTGTGGGACCATTCTCATTTCAGTAAACTGTAACATGCCTAAAATCTTTACTTCGGGAGTTATTCCATATGTTGGTGCCACTAAAGGGAGGTCTATCTAGCGG
>JAOYNN010158696.1:0-10319 GCA_025770095.1 Goniobranchus kuniei | reverse complement strand
AAGGTTTCGTTCCATGGCCCCCGGACTATATCTTGTGGTTACGATGACAATCTCAGTTGGAATTAATAACATGACAGCAAAAGCAAACAGTAATGGATTTCATTAGAAAACTAGGTTAATTTGAAGTGGATAAGGTTCCAATAACCATGTTTAAATGTCAGTTCTTGAAAGTATTTTTTCCTTTTGCATAACTCGTTGGGGAGGGAATTTCCAAACATGGGATGTTGTGAAATTGTATAGAATAATGAAAAGAACCACTAGATTTATCGCTGAAATTAGTTCTATAGATGACATCCTAGAGAAAAATATCACGAGGAAAATAGTATTCATAAAACGTAACATTAAACACCCTCTTTGTGCATCCATAATGAAGACAAAATCAAAACAACACGACAGATTTCTTTAAATCAAGACAAAGACGGAAAGACATCAACAATCTTGTTTACCGACCGGCATTCGACTTTATATAAGACAAATAAAAAGTTTTAAAGTTTAACCTGATTATTTTAATACTGCGCCTCTATCTGCTTCTTTTAAAAGAGAAGAAATTGTGATCACCACTTACAGATCTATGTAATTATATCAAAACAGTTTGTACATAGGCGTTTGGTACATTCCTGCAACAGAGATCAAATGTTATGTCGTTGCTCACTACTGATGTTCCTGTCAAGTCTAAATTATACCTTATTCCCTGGCCTTACATGCACAAGAGGATGTTGAATCTGATCTGCAAATGATATGAATCTTGGGATCGTTCGCTATTCCAACACCCCATATTCGTCTCTAATCGTCGTGGTTAGGAAAAAGATGGATCTATCAGGCTTTGCATTGACTTTAGGATGATAAATTAGGAATCCATTTTCGATATGGAAACCATTCCTAATCAGGAGGTTTTAGTTTCTTCGTTAGGAAATTCCCCTATTTTTCTAAGATTGGTTTAAGTAAGGGTTGTTGGTACGTGGCGTTGGAGAAAATAGCAAGCCTTACACCACTTTCCAAAGCCCTTTAGGAAAACAATTGTAGTTTATCTTTATGCCATTTGGTTTTTTAAACGAATGCCTAACGGCTAAGGTGTCCAGTTGTGCGTAATGAATCCATTGGCATTTCCTACTTTGATGGCATTCTTGTCTTTAATGAGACATTCGACAATTATTTGTCCAGTTTCCGGGAATTTTGCTAAGCCTTAATGAATACTGATCTACAAGCCTATCCAAAGAAGACAAACGTCGATTACTATGGCATAGAATCTTTGTGCTATATTATTGGTCAAGGCAGACAAACGCCTGAACGAACTGATATTGACAAAAGGAAGTCTTTGCAGCCTCCTACAACCACAACGGAAGTGCATAGTGTTTTGGGTCTCCTGAATAATCGCAAATTCATCTCTACCTTCCGTGATATTGCTTTTCGCCTTGAATTATTCATTGTTGACAGAAGTTGTTAATGAAACTGACCATTTTGAAAACCTATAAAGCTAAAAACAGCCGCCTTATGTGTTGGGCCTTATGTTTGCAACAGTTCCAATATCAGACCTCTCCCAGGAGAGGTTTTGAAAACTTTCATACAGATGAATTGAACAGACCTGTATTGATATTTTATGTTGTTCGTTCGTCATATCTGGAAAAGAAAGTGAGCTTTTATATATAATATAGCGCTAAATCCACTATGTGCTCGAAGCGCTCTTTTTACAAATTTTCCCTAGCAGGCCTACCCCCTGAAGGTATACAGTAAAGTAGAGCGCATTTTGCGCAAAAATACCAGCCTATTGCTAGGTACTCGTTTAACACCTTAGCCAAGTGAAGCAATTAGGGTAAATTTTCTTGCTTTAAAAAAACACAAGTAGTGGCTGGTGTGAATCGAACCTAGGACCTCGCAGTCCCAAGCTGATGCCTTTTCCATTGAGCTATCTATATCTGGAAGCGTTGCATCTGATCTATTTCTGGTGTATCATATCTTTATGGCACGTCCATTGTGTTTCTATGTATTATATGCCACAATGTTCTTTAGGTGGCTTTGACTTTGATATTCGCAGTGCCTATCACCTTTTTCTGACTGGCAATTACATCCACAGGACTGTATCTTATACATAGTATGGATGATTGTGTGAATGTTTATTCCCCTTTCATACTGTATAGATGTTCATCTTGCTTCAATGGTACATGCATCATACATTTTCATTTTGTGTTCAACTTTGTATTTATCATCTCCGCCGCTTTATGATTTGGGATTTTGTTTGTCAGTTAACATTCTTCGAAGTACATCATGTATACACTTAAGCAGGGCTGGAGAATGGAGTTTGGGCTTACGGTTACGATGACCTTTACTGGTGATAGTTGCTGTCGTTCATCTGCCTTTACAAATCAATTAAACTTGAATCGTTTCAAGTTTTATTACTTTCGGGAATGTGTGAGAAAGCGGCTTTCATAACATTGTCCAACACTCACATCTGGTTACCATATGATTTTTAAATTCATATCTTTATCCTTAAGGACCTTCAGCTTTTTGTTGAAAGTAACACTCACAAAAGCAATTCTTTTTTATTTCATGAGAGTCTCTTCCATCAGATGTTATTGTCTAGCCTGGGTATTTGAACTCATTTATTTGGGTAATGTACTCCTACTGGTTTTCCATGATATATTTAGACATGCGTTGCATTTTAGTTGTGAACGTGCATTCCATCTAAATCCACAACTTTTTCTATATTTAGTTGTGACCGTGCACATCTAAATCCACACCTTTTTTGTATATTTAGTTGTGACCATGCATTCCATCTAAATCCACACCTTTTTTGTATATTTAGTTGTGACCATGCATCCATCTAAATCCACACCTTTTTTTGTATATTTAGTTGTGACCCTGCATTCCATCTAAATCCACACCTTTTTTATATTTGGTTGTGACCCTGCATTCCATCTAAATCCACACCTTTTTTGTATATTTAGTTGTGACCCTGCATTCCATCTAAATCCACACCTTTTTTGTATATTTAGTTGTGACCGTGCATTCCATCTAAATCCACACCTTTTTCTATATTTAGTTGTGACCGTGCATTCCATCTAAATCCACACCTTTTTTGTATATTTAGTTGTGACCGTGCATTCCATCTAAATCCACACCTTTTTGTATATTTAGTTGTGACCGTGCATTCCATCTAAATCCACACCTTTTTCCATACTTTCTTTTGAAACTTCAATTAGCAAACTTTTCTTCTGAAAAGAAAACGTCTGTTGTCTGTTGTGTCAATGGTAAGAACTAATTTTGCCCAGATAGCAGCCTTACCGTCAACATTTTGACAGATGTACAATTTACATTGCCTCTTTCACATGCACGTATTGAGCATGGAGCCTCTAGGTTTATTGTATGTCTCGATGTAACTTACTAGCCAAACCCTGTCATAAAATCGATTGTCTTTTTTAATTATTTCACTTGTTTTTGAAAGAAATAAAAAACAGAATTCTGAATCAAATAACATCAGTTATTTATTATTGCAGAGAAAAAAAAACTTGTGTTTCTCAATTAAAAACCTACTCTGTGCAGCCCAGCTCGTTTTGAGCTTTTGACCATTATAAAAAGGGAGAGGGGATGTTAAGTCCCTGAGGCCTGCATTATTGCAGGGAGATGATATATAATCAACTTTATTTTATAAATAGCTGCATCTTTATCATTATCGTCATGACACATTGTATTTTATTGGTATTTTTATTTCAGACCATTTCTGACTGGTGCCTTGGAGATCCTTGGTGGATTTAGATTCATTACACCCTACGTGGTGGAATATCACTTTGAGAAACACTCTAAATAATATTGTAGATCTAGAGTTATTGGCCATTTTTCAAACAATGGTAGAATTTGTATCTTTCTGTGAAGACTGAACACAACTGCTGAACCCCCATGGCAACGGGATCGGCATGTATGGATGGTGATGATAAATGTGTAGATACTATTATCAATTTGGAGAACACTGATGTCGTTGCAAGGGCGGAAGATGGTTTGACGGCATTGATGTTGGCATGTCAGAATGGCCATGATAAATGTGTAGATATTATTATCAAGTTGGAGAACACTGATATCAACGCAAGGGCCAAAGATGGTTTAACGGCATTGATGTTGGCATGTCAGAATGGCCATGATAAATGTGTAGATATTATTATCAAGTTAGAGAACATTAATATCAACGCAAGGGCCAAAGATGGTTGGACGGCATTGATGTTGGCATGTCAGAATGGCCATGATAAATGTGTATCACGGCTTATCACATCCAAGAAGACTAATGTCAATACAAAGGGTGAAAATGGTCTAACGCCACTGATGTTTGCATGTAACCGGCATCATGATAAATGTGTTGATCTTCTTGTCAAGCAGGAAAACACTGAAATTAATGCTTGCGATAAAGAAGGTAAAACAGCTTTAATGTTTGCATGCCATGAATGTGATGCCTGGAGTGTAGATATTCTCCTTCAGTCGTTGAATATCGATGTGAACCTGAAAAATTGCGAACAGGAAACTGCATTAATGATTGCTGTTAAAAATAAGGCAGATAAGATCACTGAAAGTCTACTGAAAGTTTCTGACATAGACCTGAATGCTAAAAATTCCAAAGGAGAAACTGCTCTCATACTGGCGGCTAAACATGGCTACCAGTACTTTCAATGTGTTGCGAAAGCTAATCTGAAAGCCAGGGATAATAAAGGGAGGAATTTTATTTTTCATGATTGCATTAACAAACATGTATTCATCCCTGGTCATTTATTTGCTTGTTCTGACCTTGACCTAGAATCAAGAGATAACAAAGGCATTAACCTTCTCATGTTGGCATGTCTACAAGGTGATGTGAAATTGGTCAAACGAATATGGGGTCACATGGAACTAAATAGGAAGGACAACAATGAGTGGACAGCTTTGATGTATGCCGCTGAAAATGGTGACCCCGAATGTCTGGTGTATCTTGTTGGTAAGAAGATAAATATGAACACATATGATACTCATGGCATGACCCCTTTAATGTTGGCATGTTCAATGGGACACACACAATGGGTTGAGTGTTTTCTTGGATTTAATAGAGATGTTGTCACGATGAGAGATAAGAAAGGCAGAACTGCATTAATGTATGCAGTGTTTAGCGGAAACGTTGATACCGTTCAATGTGTATTAAAGGTTAAAGATATTGTTGAAGATGTCAATGTTTCAGACGTCTATGGCAATACAGCTGTCATGTTTGCCTGTAAATATGGTTCTAGTCAATGCTTGTCTCGTCTTCTAGAAGTAGAAGGTTTAGACGTGAATGCTAAAAATAGAAATGGATGCACTGCTTTGATGTTTGCCTGTCAGCATGGTTATAAAAGATGCATCAAACATCTTCTTCAAAAGCAAGAAACTAACAGAGAAATACGGAACAACAAGGGTTTTACAGCTGGCATGATTGCCAAGCTTTTTAAACGTGTAAAATGTTTTGAAGATTTTCCAGAGATTCCTGCATTAACATATAGTGAGAGGGCTGACGACACATTCCCTGGAAGACACACATTGTTTTTGTTTGACTGCCAAAGAATGCCTCTCCATGAGGTGACATCACTTTTATGTGAGCATCAAGTAGATGTGAATGCCAGAGACAGGGGCCAGACATTGTTAATGTTGGCTACTAAACAGGGTCATGCTAGCATTGTAGATATTCTTCTTCGGGTTGATGGCATAGATGTCAATGCCAGGGACAAAGATGGCCAAACAGCATTGATGTTTGCATGCATAAAGGACCGTTGTGACAATATTGATGGCTTTCTTACCAACAGCAACACTGATATAAACGCAAAGGATAACACAGGCTGGACAGCATTGATGCATGCTTGTAACGAAGGCCATGTCAGATGTGTTGATCGTTTACTTGCCAGTGATAAAGCTGTTGTAAATGACACAGATATCAACAACACAACACCATTAATGTTGGCCTGTTTAAGCAGAAAGGTCAAAGTTGTCAAGCGTCTGCTTCAGAGTCCAGGGATTGATATCAATCTGTGTGACAATAACGGTTGGAATGCTTTGATGTATGCAGCTGAGGTGAACCACATAAATAGCGTGAAAGTTCTGGTAAAGGCTGGCATTGACATAAACGTTTGTGATTTCAAGGGAAGGACTGCTTTGTCATGGGCCTCACTGCATGGACATACTCATTCTATTAAGCTTTTCATAGATGATATGAAAGGGAAGGATATTGTTAACAAAGAAGAGAGACGCAATGAGATGACACCATTGATGTTGGCTGCTGCAGTTGGACATAATAATATCGTAAAGAAACTCCTAGCGGTTTCAGGAATTAGAAAACATGCCAAAAACACAAGCGGAATGACAGCACTGATGCATGCAAGCAGATTTGGCCATGATGACTGTGTTGGAAGTCTGCTTGAACAGAGCTCGATGGCTGTTAATGAACAAGATATGGAAGGAAAAACAGCATTGCTACTTGCTTGTGAACATGGCTTCGTTGGTTGTGTATTGCACCTTCTTCAAAACCACCAAATTGACATCAATGCCAAGCCAAGGAATGGAATATCATCTCTCATGGCAGCTTGTTTCTTTGGTCATACTGAATGTGTTAAAGTTCTTCTCACGAAGAAAGATATCCGCTTGAATGCCCCATCCAGGGATGGGTTCACTGCACTTATGCTTGCTTGTCAAAATGGCCATGTTGAATGCGTTGACCATCTGATTCAGAATAAGGACATTGGTATTAATACTAACACAGAAACCGGAGCAACAGCACTTATGCTTGCCTGTATAAAAGGCCATGTTGAATGTGTTCATCATCTGATCAAAGTTAAGGCCATTGATATTAATGCTAAGGCACAAAATGGAGAGACAGCACTTATGCTTGCCTGTATAGATGGCTATGTTGAATGTGTTGATCAACTGATTCAGATGAAGGCCATTGATATTAATTCTAAGGCAGAGAATGGGTTAACAGCACTTATGATTGCCAGTCTACATGGCCATGTGAAATGTGTTGACCATCTGATTCAGATTAAGCACATTGATATTAATGCTAAGGCAGAAAATGGATTTACAGCATTTTCGTTTGCCTGTCAAAATGGTCATTTCGAATGTGTTGATCTTCTCATTCAGTCGAAGGACTTGGATATTAATACTAAGACAGAAATTGGATCAACAGCACTTATGCTTGCCTGTAAAAATGGCCATGTTGATTGTGTTGATCATCTGATTCAGATTGAGGACATTGATATTAATACTAAGGCAGAAGATGGAGTAACAGCACTTATGCTTGCCTGTCTCAATGGCCATGTTGAATGTGTTGATCATCTCCTTCAGATTAAGGACATTGATATTAATACTAAGACAGAAAATGGATTTACAGCACTCATGCTTGCCTGTCAAAATGGCCATGTTCAATGTGTTGATCATCTCCTTCAGATTAAGGACATTGATATTGATACTAAGACAGAAGATGGATTTACAGCACTTACGCTTGCCTGTCAAAATGGCCATGTTGAATGTGTTGATCTTCTCATTCAGATAAAAGACATTGATATTAATACTAAGACAGAAATTTGATCAACAGCACTTATGCTTGCCTGTCAAAATGGCTAAGTTGAATGCGTTGATCGTCTGATTCAGATTAAGGACATTGATATAACTACTAAGACAGAATTTGGAGCAACAGCACTCATGTGTGCCTGTGTAAATGGCCATGTTGAATGTGTTGACCGTCTGATTCAGATTAAGGACAATGATATTGATACTAAGACAAAAAAATGGATTTAGAGCTCTTATGTTTGCATGTGAAAACGGCCATGATGAATTTGTTGATCATCTAATTCAGATTAAGGACATTGATATTTGTACTAAGACAGAAGATGGATTTACAGCACTTATGCTTGCCTGTCAAAATGGCCTTGATGAATGTGTTGATCATCTCATTCGGATTTAGGACATTGATATTAATACTAAGACAGAAGGTGGATGTACAGCACTTATCCTTGCCTGTCAAAATGGCCATGATGAATGTGTTGATCATCGAATTCAGATTAAAGACATTGATATTAATACTAAGACAGAAGGTGGATGTACAGCACTTATGCTTGCCTGTCAAAACGGCCATGATGAATGTGTTGATCATCTAATTCGGATTAAAGACATTGAAATTGATTTATAGCACTCATGCTTGCCTTTAAAAATGGTCATGATGAATGTGTTGATCATCTGATTCTTAGTAATACTAAGTAAAGTTATTCCTGTACCCTTGACTGAGTGTAGGGGAATTAGGGATAGAGCGCTAATTATATTAGGCATATGGCATAATGTGGTAGTTTGCCGTTGCTTTCCACGCTGACTTTACTTTCGCCAAGTCTAGAAAGACCTAGCTACCCATTTATCCTGCTGGGTGAACAGGGGCCCCGAAAAAACCTGCTGCCTGGCTGGGTTCAGACTCGGGCCACCTCGCATGGCAGTCAGACATTCTACCAACTGTGCTACTGGGCCACCTTAGTGATACTTAGAAATAGGTTAAGAACAATCATGCTTGCTCCTCATAATGGCCAAGATAAATTGTTAATTGTCTGATTCGCTGAGATAATTATTACTCAGTGCCGCTTTCCAGAATGCCACCAACCTGTCTTGAGACCAAATAAAAGCCTCCGTCTTCACCACTTTGTACCATCTAGTGTTTTTTGGAGAGGAATTTTTAGAGAACCAAGACAGGGTAACTCGTATTCTAAATTATAATATTCCCAGAAAATTATCACATTTCAAGTTTAACCGTTCGACCTTAAAATTGGATGAGGCAGCCAAAACTCATATTTACAAGAATTATCTTGATCAGAATTTATAATCTTTGATGATGGACTGAAAGATGAACTAAGCCCTATTAAACATATTATATTATCAAGCTGGAAATATCGACCCACCTTCCATGTTTTCAACCTGTTTTACGAGGAAATTTACATCATTCTTAACTACATCTTCACCCTGATCGTCACTACTGTATGTCTTACTGAGCCTCTCCTTGTTCAATGATCATTATCCTCTCGAAATGCAGTCTATCTAACAAAGAAGTCTGACCATCGCTGCCATATCACCTAAGCTCTATCCGTTTTTTGTGGGGACCCTAACCGTTCATTGCTAACTTTTCCCTTGAACTGGAGTTTAGGACGATCTGTGTTTCCTGTGTGTAGCCTACAGTGTTTCAGTGTGTCTTTTTGTGCCCAGACGGATAACAAGTGGCCAGGAGGATCAACTTTTCATTTAGAGGACGGCATGAGTTGACTTAATTTAAGTCTACTTTTTTTTTCAAACTCTCCTCCTCTACCTTAATATTATTTAATTCCCTTTCCCCTGCTCCCTTTGTTTATAGATCTGTTGTTTGTAGATATAAGATGTGTTTACTCATAAGTGTGATGTCCAGTTGAATTTTCTTCGCTTAGAGAAACGTTTAAAGCCTACGAGGCTATACATAATAATATAATTCATTGAGAAACCTCTCTCTTCATGAAGACTGCTATCCTTTTGTTCGCTGTGAATTTATTTTGGAACAGTATTGTGATGTCGAGTGAATGAGCATAGGTTGTATATTGTAATTTTGGTTTGATAGTCTGTATTCTTTCGTGCGAGGTTCTATCTGTCTATAAAGCTATATGTGTTATTATATTTCCAGCTTAGATTATTGTATGTCATTTTTGCATATTACCTGTCCCTTTTCATTTCCTTAACCCCTTTTCACAGTTATACTTTTTACGTGGTTGTGACAATTTTATTAATAATTCTAATCGTACCTTGTAGCATATTGTTTCGTACCAGTCACCTAACAAGAAAAAACTCATCTTCCCCTTCCCTTTCTTTATATTCATCGCAGAATCTTTACTTATTTGATCATTCTAGACCCCATTTCCCCATCTTCCAATACAGTTTTTTTTTACCTTTTATCATTGACCATATCCATTCATCTGGAGCCATTATTTCATTCTTAATTTGTGATTGTTTATGTATCGTGACACTTGGCCCTTAAGTATTCTCTCACTCATTCATTCGTTTATTCATTCATTTTTTTCACTCATTCATTCATTCTTCCTTTTACGATATTATTTACAAACTAAACCTTGGGCTACAGTGTGTGAGTAGATTTTAGAATCTCAACCGGCTTGTTTCGCCTTGTCTCATTCAAGTATGCTATCCACCATTGGAATAGAAAACAATCTCAAGTTTGTATACAACTTTATAGTTATTCTTCCATTTTACCTAAAGAATGGTACTTTTCTTGTTCCTTCATTGTAATTGATTTTTTTTCTCTTTAAAGATTAGTGTTATCAAGTAAATGA
>JAOYNN010158585.1:0-11145 GCA_025770095.1 Goniobranchus kuniei | reverse complement strand
GTTGGGGGGGCGGGGGGGGGAGTTCAAGTCTAATGGAGTATATTGTCACAAATTCTATAAGGCAATTCACGATTATTGTTTATCAAAATTATGCTTGGAAATTCTGCAAAACCTCATTGCTTAATTCTATCAATCTAACCTCCTTTTCATGAATATTTTGACAAAATATGCACAACAAAGATGTAGAATCATAGAACTACCTTTTTTAAGTGCTGCAGGCCTTGTCAATGGACCATTTATGCCCAGTTCGTATTTTTGTGCTTCTTTAAAAATTTATTCAAGAAGAGTAAAGACATATAATTCTATAGCAGCAATATTGTATGATCCTATAAGTGTGTAGAATTCTTAAAGTTTGTCTTTGAAAATGGCAGTTTTTATTCTGATTTGGGAATGCAAATGAAATAGTTACTATGTTTATGTTACATCACACATCTTGTTTTCCTTTAATTTTTGAATTTTTTTTTATGACAGGATATAGTGGAAGTCCTTCAAAGAGGTTATGATGAGCATCAATCATTTCATGAATCACAACAAGATTGTGAAAAATGGCTTCTCAGTATGTCATACCGACTCATGTCTCACAACACACTCAATGTATCCACAATGGAGTTGACCAATAGGCAGATAGACAAACATAGGGTAAGGTCACGGCACAATCTTCTTTTAAAGTTTTTCTTAAAAGCATTTTTAACAGTTCTGAATGATTCATCTAAAACAAAAAAAAAACAAAAAAAGTGTATAAAAACTGTTAAATGTTTGTATTTAATGTTTGTAGTAAGGTAATTGTGGTAGTCCTCAGAAGATCATTGACTTCAAAGTCACCATGAAGATTTCTTCCTTTTTCATGGTTGTGTGCTTGGGTAGCACACAGGGCTGAAATAAGGATCCCCTTTCAACTTGATCAGATGCCAGTTTCATCATCTACCTCGATGACAATCCCTAGGTCTTCTTCTCTTTCTCAACATTCCTCCTCCAGGTTTGCAAAGTGCAACCTCTTTCCTCATTCCTTGTGGGGATCCATCTGGGGGCTCCCTTTGGGATTGCATCAGCCATTAGCATAATGATGTGGCCAGTCCACTGTTTAATTCTCCTACTCACAATCTGTGATATTGACTGCATTGATGTTCTTTAATTGCTATTTCTTTGAGCTCTTTGCTCTTTACAGTGTTCAGAATTATGAAGGAAAACTGACAAAAACTGGTTAAAGTGATCATTTTAAATTTCTTTCTGCTGAAAGGTTTTATTACGTGAGATTGAAGATTACCGCTTGACCCTTGACTCCGTGAGTCGTCTTGGCCAGCAGTTGATTTTGAGTAATCCAAGGGCCCCAAGACTTGCCACCACTGTCCAGGCACAACTTACTAACCTGGAAGAAAGCTACCTCAATTTACAGTCTACGGCACATCAGATTAGGGTGAGTAATAATTCAGTGTTTGTGTGTGTTGCCACCGCATTTTGTGGTTGCAGGAACTTGCACGTGCCATCTTCAAAATGCCATCCATTTTCTTTAATAGCTAAATGGAAAGAAGGAGAAATAATTTTAGAGGTTATACTTTGCCATTGAAATTCTATATGAAGAAGAAATCATGTAATGCTTCATTGTGGGTTTTTCAAAATATCCTGATGGTATTTGCCGTTGCCACTGATAAATCCTCAATCCCAGAGGCCATTCTTGATTTCTCAGAATTGACGTTCTGTAACTTATTGTCTCTTTACTGTCCAATAACTATTGGAAGTTTTACTTATAAAGAAACAAACGCCTACTTGTCATATCTATCTTGAGGTCATTTAAAATCAGTTGCGTAAAATTATATAAAGCACAAGAATTCAATACTTGTCTTCCATTTTCCTTTGCAAGCTGAGAGCATTATGTTTGTCTCTTTTTGTTCAATGTAGCTACCGTAAAGTTTGGACTATAAGGCGCACCGGTATATAAGCCGCACCCCCTAGTTTTTTTTAAAGAAATAGACTTTTTTCCTTGCAAAAGCCACCCCTGTATATAAGCAACACTTAATTCACTCAGAACAAAAATCAACATTGAACCGTTGAAACCCTCATCTTCTGTGTCCGAATTGAAGAGTTGTAACATAGCTTGTTCTGATAGTGTTGGGAACTGAGATGACCTCCGTAGTCAAAAAGAGCCCCAAAACACCAAGTGTGAACGATCTTCTGACAGTGTCACAGTCACCAGCCTCATTTTGACTTTCCTCACTGTCAATACAAGGACTGTCGGCCTGGCCTATCATATAATGCAAGGACAAGGTCGTCAATTCTTCCCTCGTTCGAACTTGCACTGGCTCCACTACTGAATAGACAAATTGAATGATATTTTTAAGTTACCAGCAGTGCAATCCTTTTTTAACCATTTATGTTGATAATAATACAGTAGATAGAATCTAGATCTAGAATTAGATGAATTATATCTAGAATTACCATAAGAATTGTTGTTGAACAGAACAATGACATATCAAAGGCTAAGCGAAACAGACTTTGTCTAGATATAGATCAAGATCAAGCTCATTTTTGTGAATGACTTTTTATCACTCGTCATCCAGGATTCCCACTGGATAATACCATGAAGTAAACGGCTTGAAATCAGTAATCTCTGAATGATATTCATTCTATAGTCTAAATCGAAGGGTTAATAAAAGGAAATAGATTTTGATAGATTTATGTTTGAAGTAAACACTTAATGACATGAAGGTGGGGAGAATGAAAAGTAGTTGTATAAACCGCATCGGTGTATTAACCGCAGAAGAAAACAGTTGCGGCTTATAGTCCGAACTTTACGGTAACTTCTTTGCCTATTTTTATGCTGCCCTTTTCATGCAGTATCACAGAGATTGACAACGAGTCATGGTATAGTTCCCTCCAATTGACTTTATTATTGAGACATGAGAAAGATAAAGTATTAGCAGCTGTTTGATACTCTTGCCTTACATGATATACAAAAGAGTCCTGCAATTATGAAGAAAAAGGAGAAGCAAAAGAATAACAAGATAAAACAAAAATAGACCAAAAATTGCATTGTATTGTAAAGGAAATTGCTGTGATGCAAGAGGCATTGCTGGGAGTCTATACACCATTTCATAATTCTGAATGTCTTTTAGTGGCTTTCTTGTTTTCTAAACAGTAAGATAATTTAATTTGAAGAGTTTCTGTAATTTCATCTCAACATAATAACTATGAACAGGAAAAATAAACAAGATTGCTGTGGGTTTTTAAGCTTTAGCACAGTAGTTGCAAATATAATAATGCTTTGCTATCATTTGTAGTGTGTTGGTAGCTGTCAATCACCAGTTTAGTTTTAGATACATCCGAATGTAGAATATAAGTAGAAATAAGATCAGTGATGGATGGAACAGGCTTGTAGGATTGTTATTTAGTGAAGGCTAGAGGTTGTAGAATTTGCATGTTAATTTTGCTCCCCCTCTTGTCTCCCGCTCTTCAGAGGTTACAATTGTATGGTTCAACAACACGAATGGGTGCTCAATTCTCACTCTATGAACATTTGATTTCACGATGGAAACCACCCGCATTTTCTAAGCAAGCTCATCTTGCTCATAGTAGAGAAACCAAACCACTCACTCCAAAATCTGTCAAAGAAGGACAGGATGTTAAACAACGTACTCCGTTGACTTCTTCAATCATGACCACATCGGCTTTTAAAACTAAGCCATGGTCAAAGTTTACATAGTTCAGAGATAAAGCAATAGGTAAACAATTTTTTCACCATAATCCCACAACACACTCATCTTTCTCAATTGATTGCCGTGATCTCTTTTTTGATGTATTAAAATGTTTGCTCAAATAAGTGTCAAATAAGATTTGCGATACTTTACCTTTTCCTCTAACTGGTAATTGAAAATTCTCTTACTAAAAGAAACATGATACAACTTTTACTTTGAGTGATAAAATGACTTGCTGTACTTTTTCCAGGAGTCCTTTTTCTCATTTTCATGATTCTGAGATCTTTTTCATGTAAATTTCTATAAGACATTTCTATCTGATAAAAGAGGAATTTACAATTAACTTTAGTTCCCAGTTATATTTGACAACTTTGAGTATATGGTAGTTAAAATTTTAAGTCTGTAGCTACAAAAGACTCAAAGACATCAAGCACCTCCATCATTGGCTTACTTCACTTGAAACACAAGCACTGTTGTCACCATACCATTGCCAAGCTAACGAATCAGACCAGTTTTAATCACCATGTATATATGGGCCATTCATCTTAAGGGACATTTTAAATGGACTCATGCTGACAACAAAAGTGTACAGACATGTCTCCTATGCTTAAAAGATTTTGAAATGAATTGAGTAAATGAAAGGAGTTAGCGGTATTATTCCCCCTGGGACCTTTAAAAGCTTCTAGACATTCAGGAAGAAATTTTGACTCCAGGTATTCAATGTGGTAGTGCACAAATGTTTATAAGAATCTAACGAAAGCTGATTATTAATCAAAACTACATTTGTAGGGACATAAGTAAGCATGAAGGAAATAAAGGCACAAAATAAAGGTGGACTTGTCAGCTTGAAATTAATCACCGCCAATTTCGACAAATTAGACTTTCGCCTGTCTGGGTATCATACTTGAAGAAGGGATTTTCTTTCAGACAGGTCTCTCTTATGTCTGTGCTCTATCCTATTTTATTGCCTTTCATTTTGAAGATGGCACGGGCAGTTTTTGTTCTGATCACATAATAATATGAATTACGACCAATCAACATGCATAGAATGCCATCACTGTTGAAGATGGTGATTACCTCTCCTCTACCTATTCCATCACCCTACATTGTGTAGCATCTGTCCATTTCTCCTTATATTAGTGCACCCTTTCTAATGCCATTAATTAATTCCTTCCTTGTCGCATTATTAGGGGTTGTTTTTTTAAATTTCATTACATTTTTTTTTAAATTAAAAGGGAATCTTAACCAAGCTGAAGCTATTATTTTGAATAATCCAACTTGTCCTTATTTTTTTCCTTTTTTTATTTTGGTTTTCAGTCAATAATATCTTTGCAAAGGGACATTTTAAAATTTGTCTATACCCTGAAACTCCCATATCTAGTCGCCTCTCATTTGATTAAAAAAAAAAAATAGAATTTGTTTTTTTCTCTCGTAATCAGTGTTCCAAGAATTTCTTTTATACTGAAACATCAGACTTTTTTCCTTGAGAAGAAGCATTTCCTTTTTATGAAAAATGATACAAATTTCTTTAGTTTCACCTTGTAGGCTTATTTTTGCCATTCAGGGAACCTGTAGAGGAAGAAAAGTTGCCATTGATTTAGAAAATGTATAGATTTTCAGTCTGTTAATTTGTGACTGTGAAATGTGTGAAGTGAAAATTCTGATGAGCCAAAGCCTTACAAAAGTTATCAAAGCATGCAGTCCAAGTGTTGTAGAAAGATCATCATTGTGCCCATTTATTCATGACAGCTGCACAAAATAAAAGGAATTCTTTCTTAGATTTTCTTTTGTTTCTTTGTGGTCATCCCCTTGTAATAACACCGCATTTTCACTGATTTGCTTTATATTATTTATTGATTTTTTTTTTAATTTTTGTGTTTTGCACTTGAATTGAAGACAGTATTGCCTCTCTATATATTGATTAGAGTGCATGGGAAACGATGCCTTCCTGTCTACATATATAGCTTGTGATGAGAGTTGAAAATATTTTGCATGTAATAATGATGTGATGTTCTTATGTGATATATTTGAAAATTATTCTAAATTCTTAAGATTAATACAAACAATTCAATGCCTTAGGTTGAATGTTCTGTAAATCTCCATCGTGAAATAAAAAAAAAAAAAAAGACTGATCCTCTGAAATATTCCAATATGGATTTAAGGATAACCCAATGTAATGCAAATGAGAAGCAGTTGAAATTTTAAGTAATCAAGAGCAGTTATTATAATTGATGTTTATTTCTTTCTGTGGTGTGCATATTTGCTAAAGAAATAAACTTGGGTGTTTACAAAATAATAAATCTCACCTAATTTTCTTCACTAATACAAAATTAAACTGTCACAAAATGGTCTTATTCATTGATAATTTATGTAATCTCTGTGTAGTAGTAAGAAACAAGGAAATATTCATCAGAAATTACAAGGTTAATGCAAATTTTATTATTTTTATTTCTAACAATTACAATAATACCATTCTCCATGGATTTTATTATTTTTATTTCTAAAAACTACAACAATATAAATCTGTATGGATTTTATTTGTTTTTATTTCTAAAAACTACAACCATTATCATTTGTCATGAATTTTATAATTTTTAATTTTTATAGCTTCTTTAAACTGTTAAAAGTTTTAATCTTTGAGCGAATAAGCTCATTGTAATTTAACAGACAGTCAAGAACACTTTGTGAAAATAGTCCCTCATACACATTTAAATTACTGTTATCATTACAGGACCATCTTTGAGCTTGTGTCAGTAATTTTAATCTATGGATGTGAAAATATTTAGAATAATAACAGAACATGATATGATGGTGTTTCTTTTTCCGGGTTTTACTCATCTCAGAGATTAAAATATAAAGCTGTGGGTATTTTTTGTCTTTACACTCTAGCTTCATCTAACTTCGCAAGATTTCAGTTCTGTGAGAATCTATAACTTATTTTCAAAGAATCATTTTGAAGTTTCAAAGAAATGATAACTGATTGTCAGTAATTCCTGTGCAGTGTGATAGTCTTAAGTTAGATGGTAAAATTAACAGATGTGTTTAACCGTATTCCTTCCAGGTGGTGCTAAATCAAATTGACATGTTCCAGCCATTTTACCCTCGGATGATGAAACACTCAAGACATTATTATCTTTGAATATAAATAAGCCCATCAAATTGAGAGAGAGAGATATTTGTTGATATGACCTTTTAATACTCATATGCAAAT
Organism: Goniobranchus kuniei; assembly: GCA_025770095.1. NCBI lineage: Eukaryota > Metazoa > Mollusca > Gastropoda > Nudibranchia > Chromodorididae > Goniobranchus > Goniobranchus kuniei. Next base: position 4,245 of record JAOYNN010158585.1, on the reverse strand, counting down.
ATTTTAGAATAACAACAATTTCCATGTCTGTCAATAACCAATTACTAAAATGGCAATGGGTAGCCTTTTTTCTAACAGCTATCAACTCCAACTCCTAAAAATATTGTTCCTTGTACAGGAAGTAATGTGCAATGTTCTCTCTGCTACATCAAGAGCATTTGCTTCAATATCTCATGTTTTTGTTTATGGCTCTTAGCTAGAAAGTAATGCCTAAATTTTTCTTCTCATTTTTTCTTACAGATGACTAGTCTGGTGTCATATTCTCCAAACGTAATGTTGCGCTATTTTTAGAATCTGAAGAAGATTTGTAGAGTGCTAGAAAAAACTCATTGTGCACTGTGAGTCAGTGACATGCAAAATTTGCACCAAGAACAGATTAAACCATTTTTAAGGAGTAATTTTTGCTGCAAAATATTGAGAGAAAATTTCCACTTGTGCATATGTTCTTGTTCTCACCAGTGAACCGATTATAGTTTTTGTAGAAGAATTGTGCTATTGATCACTCACCCACTAACTTATTAAAAAAAAATCTGATTGATCTTAATTGCTATAATGGTCTAACAATATTTTAAAGGGCAACATAAATTTGTTGTTATGTGTGCCTGATTCATTTTGCTAGCTTCAGTGTGAATTTAGATGTAGATAGCATTTTAATCATAGTCAATTTTTTTGTTCAATGATTGATGATCATTTCATCATTTGACTATTCAGACAACAACCAAAAAAACATTCGTGGAGTACACTTAATTTCAACATGTTTAATTTCAATTCTCGGTAATTTCAGCAGCGTAGAATGGTGTGGTTTTTTTCACTGTATAATTCAATGAGCTGCATCACTGTCAATTTCAACAGCTATGAGGTGTGATTCGGTTAATTTCATTAATTTCAACTACAACTGACGTGGTTTTATGGCGAAAATCACTTTAGCCACTGATGCCTCTTGCCCAGTGCTTTGTCTTTGGCAGACAATGCTAGCCTTGGGAACACACACACACCCACACATACATACCCACCCACCCACACACACACATACATCTGCTCGCAGTTACACTGACCAAACGCCTTTAAATTTACAATAAATCACAGTAATTGCTTATGTCCGATGGAAACAGATAATTTCAAGTATGGTTAATTTCAATAACTGTTTATGGTCCCATGGTGTTGAAATCAATTGTACTCCACTGTACATTATATCCCTTTGCTGAGTAGGCTGAATCATCTTTTTAACATTTCGCTTGTTGCTTGTCATTGGAAGATTTCAGAGTTGTTCAAAACATTTCCTGATATTATTATCATGATAATATTGTCTTTGCTTCATTTGACTTTGAAATCTTAACTTTTCAACTGACATTTCAATATAGAAAGATATTCTATTCCTTTAATTTCCAAGAGCGTTAAATATGCATGTAATTTTTATACGTAAATATATTTTTTTTTCCAAATTATATATTATGATGTGAATATTTTTGAGAGCTTGATTTTTAAAGTATTTTTTTTCTATATAGAAAGTACTATAAACTTCAAATATTTATTTAAAGAAAAAGCTCATGTATCTATGCATTACAATTTTTTAATTTTTAAATGTATTCCGCCCATTCCGTGACAATTTTTTATTGTTGCTTTAACTTTTTTTTTCCCGTCGGTTCTCCGTCCCTACAAATTTTTGTTTTATTTCCTCTCGTAAGTAAGTAGGATTAAAAGTCCTTTGATAAGTTAAACATCCAACACTTTTCCTTTCCTGTGATTTCATTTTATTTATTTTACATTGGTGCTATATGGTCAGTTAGCCTTAAGGAATCATAGAGACATAAAAACTTTGTAATCGTGTTGACTGTGCGCCAGTGATCAGGTTATCTTGCAGGTTACAGAGCAGATCATTTAAGTTTGACATAGAATAACTGTGCAACTCCATTTAAAGCATAGAATCAGTGAGTTATCTAACTGGTAGTCATTGAATTGGCATGCAAGTTAATTAAATGCATGTGATTTTTTAATTGATGTTGTTTTTTAATGTACATTTTTATGTGCAGCAAGCCTTTTTGTTACTCCTGTTTGTATTTTAAAGTATTATCTACAATTCCCCCTATAGATGCACTTATTGTTTTGACTTGAATTAGTCAGAGACTCTATATATGTCTTTTTATCAGTATTACAATTCATTACTTTTTTTCCCATAAGCCACAATTTCAATAAAACTTTCATTAAATTATTCATCAGAAAACTTTCCTTGCCAACAAAATGATTGAATTTTAGATTTATATTACAGTTATACTTATACTTTTTTTTAGATCTTTAGGATTGAATTATGTCTGGTTTATTAGGGAATTATACCGCCCTTCCATATAATGTGCTTTTGTTGTGAAATATTTTGTAACCATTTATTAAAACAAATGTATGTGTGATACAATTGAGAATATCATTGTGGAAACCATCTATTTACAAGAAGTTGAATTATATGACATATGTATTTTTTAAACATATTTATATGTCTGTGATAAAGTTTTTGTTTTTGTTTTTTTACAATTTTATACATGTTGTATAATACTATAACATTAGTTTTATAGAGATCAGTTGTAGTTTGTTTTACCACATTCCTACTAAGGCTTTGTACTCTAGTGAGGCTGCAGAGCACATGTTATACAAAATATTTATACAGATATAAAATTGAAATCATTTACTCTTTTAACCCATCATATATGTTTAATAAAAGTTGGTATACAAGAGAAAAAATGTCTGATGGTTTTTTTCCCTCCGAATTGTCATTTATATGTTTGATGGTGTAGTTTGTGTTAGCATCATATAATTCATTTGTGGTAGCAGAATTCTAGAAATATCAATGGCAACTTTTCACATTTCATTAGATCTTCATGTAATTTGGAAATGCTTTTCTCTGTGCTATTCCCGTAGTTTCCCTTATGTTTTTTTGTTTTTTTGTTTTTGTTTTTGTTTTTTAACAACTATTTTCAAATTTAAGTGTCTCATTACTTTAACTATATTTACTACCTGAGCTTAACCAGATCATTTTATTCCTGTGCACATATGATCTCTTCAATAATATCAACTGTATTCAATTCTATGATTATGTAATATTGATCTTCTATGTTGGTAACTGGCCATCCTAAAAAGTGCATGGCACCCAGACATGTAATATATACTCAATCTTGGAATATTCTGCAAGGGGTTTCTTCTCTCCTTTCATACACCTGGCTGACAATTTTTCATATTGTGTCTTTCAATGGATGGGACTGACTGATTGGAAGACCATTCTTCTATCCATTTAAAGATGAATGCCTCTCTTTTCAAGTCTTATTCTGTTTCAGTGAAAGGCAAATCTTACTCAGAGAGTTAAATCATGTTCGCTTAATGAAACTGACCTGCATTACATTTCTGACTTCTCAGATCTTCAGCCAAATATCTCAATACATGCAGAGAGAATGCTTGTCATATTTAGCTCACTATTTTTTTTTTGTCTCCAATCAAATCTGATCCATCAAAATCGTATGTATCAAAACAATTTATGTGGCTTTCTAACTCAAGTTCAATTAGCTTAATCAAGCTCAGGTGTTGTACATTACCTTTTTTCCTGCAAGAAAACCCATTATTAGCTACAGAGATTGAAAGGACTAGGCAAAGATTGGTTTGAATATTAGAGAAAGAGTATGAAGAGCACATTTCTTTTTCTCTTAATTAGCATTGTGTCACATTTGTTTGATATGAGTTATGGCAAAACCAAGTAAATTTCTCCAAAATTCATAATGGAGAAAATTACGACCAGCTTAGCTCTTCATAAGGAAATGGTTATGTAGTGAAATGTGAATAGAAAATCGATAACATGAAATTATAAATGCACAAATGGTGATAAATGGATGCTTTCGGATGCAGTTGTCTTTAAGTAATACCCCACCTGTGGGAAATTTGAAAAGTTACTGTTAGAATGCCTGGGATTCTTTTCCAATGCAAGGGAGATAATACATGAAGCAGAAGGAGAATCCAGGAACAACTTAACTTCACATTCTAATGAATAATATGAATGTCATCAAGTGAGCAATCCACTTTGCATATTTCAGTCTCCTTGCAGACCTTCTTGTTCTTCAAATAATCCGACTGACTAAGTAAAACTGAGTATAACTGTTGAAGCGCATGAAAAAAAAAAAAAAGGTGAATTCAGGCCTATGATGTCTAGTAGCTTGACTTCAGGGTAATCTGGCAGAGGGACCGTTTGAAAGAGTCCACGTCTCTGCAGCA
>JAOYNN010158474.1:0-11145 GCA_025770095.1 Goniobranchus kuniei | reverse complement strand
AGTAGTAGTAGTAGTAGTAGTAGTAGTAGTAGTAGTAGTAGTAGTAGTAGTAGTAGTAGTAGTAGTAGTAGTACAAGCGGGAAAAATAGGTTGGGATAAAACGAAGTCAGCATTATTAAAATTTCCAATCACAGCACCCCTTTTCTGGCGAAAATACTCTCTTCTGTTCTTTCTATCCCTGTTTGGTGTAAGAGCAACTCTACGAAGTCGAGACATTTTGTCAGTACAGTATTAGTAATGCTAGTGTTCAAGATCGGATCTAGATTATATCTAGATCAGATCTCATCGAGACAAACTGGTTTGTTTTTGTTTTTTGTTGTTGGTTTTTTTGTGTCTGTGTTTTTGTTTTGATTTTTTTGCCGCGGGGGGGGGGGTTGTTGTTGTTTGTTTTTTTTATACACAATTAAGACTCATCATGATACAAACTCATTTAACACTTCTCTGAACGAAGTTTGCCTTTAGACAACATAATGAGTTCATGGTCATTGTAAAACCAATAGCCTGCTCTTCCAAAAGTATGTTTTACTTTGAATTTATGAAGGTAACAAGTTGTGAGAGTGGGACAGATGAAAAACTTTCAAAGGTAAGCATACCTGCATCTGGTCTGATTTTAGAGATTAAAGTTAAAATAATTATTTGGAATTATTTTATTTCTATAGTACAGATAGCCTTATAATTATACATCTTGATAGTAAGGTATGGTTCACAGTGGAAAATATAACCACAAAAAATCAAATCGACAGAAAATATCTTTGTTATGTACACACAGAACAAAAATAACATAGTATTATGATCATGTGTATGTCATTGAGAATCAAGTAAACTTTCCTGATACAAAATTACGATTTTTATCTTAAAACAGAAAAACATGAACTTAAGATCATCAAAAGACATTATGCATTTTATGACTTCAATGGAACAATTCAGAATTTTGATATCTAACCCAATATGACTGAAAATTTTATACCTCGGGGGAAAAAAGGACTTTAAGATATTCAAAATTTGAGAAGATAGTAGGAAGGCAGAGAATTTGCATAAAAGGTTAGACCAGTTTAATTTCAGGTTGAACCAGTACACAATATAGATGATTTTAACTTTTAAAATTACTGACAAAGTTAAAAAGACCAATGATCATCCTCCTCCTCTTCATCATCATCATCATCATCATCATCATCATCATCATCATCCTCTTCTTCTTCTTTTTCTTCTCCTTCTATACTGACTAACTCAACTAAGTACTACTGTCAGTGCAAATGTTTGGTTGACACAACCTAGTTTTTTGTCTGTGTCTGAGGGTAAATGACAGGACAGCATTTTTTTCTTTTGTATGTTCTTTCAATCTCTTTGATGCATGCTTATGGAATAAAAGACGTATTTCAGTCATCAATCAATTCTTACTATTCCTCCCATTTCATCCTTCACAAATATCAAAACCCAAAGCATAATTCCATCAGAAAAAGCATCAAGTGTAAAACCCTTGCCAATAATGTTATGCAAGTCTATAAATTTTAACCAGACTGCAAATGAAACTTTGCCCACCAAAGTTGACCAAAAGGAATGCCATAAATTGCTGCTGAATTAAATAATAAAATACGCAAAATTTGAGAGAAGGAAACAGTAATGCCCACTGGAAAGGCACCAATGAAGTGATGGAAAAAGAGGTCTACCTTGTAGTAACATTCTGTTCCAGATTCCGTCTATCATTGGCTTCAGAGTCTTGTCTTGTTCTGAGTTCCATCACTACATCACGAAGCTCTGACAGTCTGAAATGAATATGAAACAAATCTCCACAGTTTATCTTATAACAATAAAAATGCGTAAAATATGGCTGTCATTTACAGAAATTCCATACAAATGAAATGAACATTGCACACAACTTCTGTGGAGAGGGCATATAAAATTCAAATATAGCACATATTAAAACTAAAACTAAGATTGAGAAAATACTCCAAAACAATTTAAAAAGAAATGAAAGACCTGATTAAAACGACGGACAGACACAATACAGAGAGAGGAAAGGAACTTTGTTAGAAAAATTACAAGCAAAAAGGCCAAATTAATGTCATGTAGAAAAATATCTGGGGCTTTCTTGTCAATCAAAACTTCATTTCCTTTACCAACTTGCAGTTAAGATCATACACAACCTTGAAATATATATATATATATATGTATATATTGCCAACATTAATTTCACAGTCAAATACTTCTTAAGAATAGAATTATTCAAATGTATTGTTTACCTGCTTTCCACTTGCCCACGAAGATGGCTGGTACTGGTTTCAGCTGAAGAGTACATATCACCTTGTTTACGAAGGACCTCCAGCTGTTGCATGAGTCAGGAATGAAATCAAAGAGAAAGCAAATCATAATATGTCAGATATTTGTATTACTGGCTCTACCCACATCTTTGACCCTCTCATCAAAATAACATGAAAGGTCTTTTTTCAGGTCATTTAGAGTTGTGATTGCCTTTGAAAGCAAACATTTCACAAGATCAAAATGAGATGGGAGAGAAAATGCACAATATGGCAGTGTGATTTGCATTTAAAGCCTCTAAAATATAAACATTTAGGAATTTGACTTTGAATAAAAACATGAAATCAAAGAAAACATACTTATAAATAATCTTTTTTATCAATAACATTTGACAATACTAAGATCTGTATGTAATCATAATTGTATGCAAATAGATTATGAAACTTTAATCTTCATGAGAATGAAATAATAAAATCTTTCCCTGAATAAATACATCTGTCGTTATTCTTGGAATCAATACCTAAGAAATAAATGTGATGTAATACAAATGACAAATCAATAGGACAAAGGCAAGATGTATTCATAAAGCCTTGTGCATCGTGTTTTTTTAAGAGGAAAACAGGAAAGTGCTTTTTGTTTAATACACAAAAAATATTTATGAAATGAAGTATTGACATGGTATATATAATAATTTTCAGATAGAAAAACGAGGAGGTGAAAAAAATGTCCAACTAATATGTTCTTGCTGAAAAGAATATGAGGATGAGTGCATACAAAACAGAGAGGAAGCATAATTGTGACTGGACCAGCTATATAACATCTTTTAGGAATTTTTTGCAATGAAGATCTAACAATTGACATCTATTTTCAAAGTGCTCTTTTACCTTTTGAAAAAGTGCAAAACAAATAAACAAAGCAAAACAAAACAAACAGAACAAAATAAAGGAAAAAATAAATGAGGAAAAAAAAAGAGTGATATTTTGATCAAGTGGTGCATAATTGATTTTTACAGTATGATAAGGAAATTTGGGAGAAGAATCACGTCTAAAACTGGACAGATGTACTTTTACAAAATCAATATCTAAACTTTAATGAAATAATTGTGATCTTTTTTGGCACACCATGCTTGTCAGTAACAGTCCTGCAATATATCTTAATAAAGCAAATTTGAGACAAACAAATAAGGGAAGTAACCTTTACCTAGAAGAACAAAGATCTCATTGGGAGCAAGACCCTGATAAATTCTTCATGAAAATAAGATGAGATTTGAGTAAAATCAAAATATGTAGTCTCAATTGAAGACAGGTAAGGAAAAGAAGAAATTTTCCTTTTTTATTAAATATGATATTGAAATCCCTTCTCCTCTACCTTCTCCTTCTCCTTCTCCTTCCTCTTCTTCTTCTCCTTCTTCTTCTTCTTCTGTCTTATCCAAACTTAAGACTTAACAGGACTACCTGCCATTTGTCAGGCTTGCTTAATGGCTTTTGAGCAGTTTTTAGGTCAAATGTTCTTCCTAATGCTAACTGACTTGTTAAGGCTAGGAAGGCTGTGAACAAAGAAATGGAAGGAACAAGTGGTAAGAATCAATTTTACACAGGATTCTTTTTATAGGGTAACATAGAAATGGAAGCTCCTGGTTTATGATCCATTTCCAATAGGACTAGATTTTAAAATAGTCTAAGGTAAGGTAAGATTTTTAAATCCTCTAGCAGGAAAATCCAAATGTTCCAGAAGTTACTCTTAACCTGGAATCAAACCCACTTTTGGGCTCCATAGTGAGTGTCATATTACAACGTTACATATGAAATTTAAATTAGTGATGGGCCAATTAAGCAGGGTCTTCAGCTCAACCTTTATTTCGACCATATCAATGAAAGATAGGAAGGATCAATCCCAACTCAGGATTCTCTTTCTCAGTTTAGATCTGAGACACCAACCCAAACCAACTCCATGATCCCAGCCAACACATTTAGTCGACAATCATTCAACCAAAGGCTCAACTTGTCACCAAAGACTATGAAAAATCTGGCTGTGCCATGAAATGTAATCGCTACAATAATAGAGGAGATGGAGGAAAATGGGCATCATGACAGCTTTATCACCTCAAAGCAGTGGATGGCCTCTTTACCCAAGAAGAGAAATGATGAGAGCCAGCCGACCCTCTCCTTACCTTTAATAAAGAAATGAATACTAAGAGTTTGGCCTATGCTATCACCCCAAAACAAGACAGCAACGCTGTACATGACAGTCAAATTTGCATGCTGTGGGGGTCGAGAGGGTGGAGGTAAGGGGGAGATGAAATTATAAGGCTCGTTAATGTGGATTAAAAAAAACAGTGCTGGCTCAACCAAGCTTAACCATGAAAATATCTGACCATATTTAAAGCAAATCATAGGATCATTAAAAGGCAACAAGCTGAGGTTGTGGGATCAACCAAACAATCCAGATCACTGGCTCAGTTGGTCGATTAAAGAGATCGGCTTGTGTATGGCACTAATTGAAATCTCTGAAGACTTGAATTGACATGAACTCTTTTTTCTTTCTTCTTTTTTCAACCCAGTTCAAGCAAAATGGAATCAACTGTCACAATGATGAAGCTGTGATTGAAGAGTTTTGTAGTTGGCTAAAAATACAAAACAAAACAAAAATCTCAACACCGGCAGTGATATCACATTGATTTAATGTTACAACATTAAGCATGAATGTTGAAACCCAAGCAGAGCATAATCCACATAGGTTTAATCAGAAGCATATTACAGAATGATTCCCTGTGATCAACAGGAAACAAACTTCACTGGGAACAAATGTAATGATAATGACATCTAGATAGAGACACAGGGAAATTTCATAAGTCGTACATTATCAAAAGTAAACTGAAGATTTCAAGGGTATTAATAGCCTCAAAGGGAACTTAAATGCAGAGACCTGTTTTACTTAAGATCTACAAATGAGAATTACCACTCCATTCATCCCTGAAGGGAAATTTGTCTTTTGCTTTGTAACCAAAGTCCGAGTGTCAGCATAAGAACAGTGCCGCGAAACGGTGGCAATTTGTGTTAATAACCTTGCCCAAGAGTTTAATCACAATGCGTACACCAGGATTCGATCTAATGATATAAAATAACCTTTTTATTCCACTTTCATTGATTGAGATCAAGTTATCTTAAATTATGAAAGATGATTAAAAAAATGTTATACTGACCTCAACTAAATCATCAAATCATTATATGTCATCTCGTTTCTTATAATGCCTACTAGTTTTTAAAACTTCAGCTTTAGCATGGTGATTTTTACTGCATTGCTCAAAGCATTTTGAGAACACTTATTGATTTCAATCTCTTTTTTTATCTACATGGTTTCGAAAAAAGGAAATATCTTTTCTTTTTGTATCTGGAGAGTGTATGCTGGTATTTATAAAGTGGAAGAGTTAAACCTACATGAGCACTGCAGAATTTTCCTCTTCCTTAATTGTGATTCCATTTCTTACAGTAATGAATATCAGTCAAAACACACATTTCTTATTTCATTTTTACCTTTACCTTAAGTTCACAATATTGATATCATTTAAAGGGTTTTGATACTTAAAACTCAGGCATTTTAGCTGGAAGTTTTCTGACTAACATTTGATTCTCACCTTTGGTAGGTTTCTAATGCTTATCTTCCTAAAATACAAGTAAATTTCAATGCTTGTGCCTAAGAGTGTGCGTTTATCTCTGATCAGAAATGCAATTAACGACAAAGACCTTGGTAAAAGCACTTTATGCAGATTCAAGTGCACAAGCTTTTTCATTTCAAGAATTTAACCTTTCTACTAATGTTTTTTTTTTCTATTTTATATGTTCAATGTTATCACATACCACAGCTGTTTAGTGCAGACATGGCCGAATAAGCACAGCTATTGTTTTAAACACACATATTCAATTGAATAATCAGCAATTGTCTAGTTTCACGTCATAAATTATTTGTCACTATAAAGTCACTTAGAGTTCAGTATCAGTAGTGGATTATAATGGAAGTTATGAGGTGGAGGTGGATGCTCGCTATTGGACATTCCCCCCCCCCCCCTTCCCCTCAATCTAAAAAAAAAATCACTTGAGGAGTTAATGGTAAAGGGGATAATAGATTAGGGGTTACTGGTTACTGATATTATTACTGGGTATTAACATTATTTTCATTATCATCTAGAAATTTGAGCAGTACTGTCTGTAAATGTAAGTATCATTTCAATCCCTCCAATACCAAACTCTTCAAAACGAAAAAATCCAAACAAATTTCATCCATTATTTTATGATGTGAATCTAAATGATTACTGAATAATCTTATGCAGAGTAGATTATTAAACTTCATAGACATACCTGGATTTTGTTTTCTTCCTCCAGTCTTCTCGACCTCATTTTGAGTTCACTGACTGTAGTGTTGAGATCAATACCCTGATTATCAACTTTTGCCTTGATGGTGTGGAGCTCTTCATTCAGGGAGTAGACTTGCTTTTCCAGTTGATCTCTACTTTGTTTGACTTCACTCAGAAGGAGAGACAGTTCTTGGATTCTGGATGTAGATTTGAAAAGAAAAAAACAAAACAAAGTAAAATATTGAATACAATAAGCATCCAATTCAATGTTTCTGTTCATAGTTATGACTGTTGTTGGATCTTTTCTCAGTACCCTCAACAATTTGTTCATGATACTATTATTGAGATATGTGGAGATATGTATACATTTTATGTGTAATTTTTTGTTTTGTTTTTGATTCTTGCTGATACTTTCAATTGTAATGTTCTGTTCATTTTGTATCAACTCTTTTCTTCCCACCAAAAACCAGTCATTCACATCATTGATGTTTCATTTGGTATATGACAAAAGAATTCACCTAAAACTTTTTTTCAATTGTTGACAATGACCAATGACAACCTTAGCCTTGAACTATAAATCCTATAAATTTTCCATGCACAAAGGGCTACTTAAATCAAATATAGTATGTTTATTATAAGGGTGATTTAAAAAGAAAAAAAGTATAATAATTGAAAAAGATAATTTTTGCATTATGTCTTTGCCATTGTTAGAACACAGCTTTGGTTTGTCTGTCACATGCACATCCCATATTCTTTTTCAATTAATGACAAAAAAGAGAGAAGTATAGCCATTAGATTTCTCAATCACTCAACATTAAGCACTCAGTGGAAACAATCTCTTACAGAAAAATGATTTCATTATTCTTGATAATTTTACTCCAACAAGGGTGGGAAGTCAATGAGAAAATTTCAAAAGTAAGATCTTACTTTGCAGTCTGAGTGTCTTTTCGGTCGACCAGATTTTTCTGATTTGACACCACTGCCTGCTCCACCCCCTTAGTGTGGGTGACTAGTGAAGACAAGGCAGATCTCTCCTCTAAAATTTTATCCTCTGCCGCCTTGATGCGAGTTGACAACTTGCTGATAAGGTCATTGACAATCTGCATGGAACTTTCCATCTGCTGCCGTGATAATTTTTCATCCTAAAAAAAAATGTATACATTATTATTGTAGTTAAATAGCGTCAGCATGAGAAACAAAATAAATTATCAAAAACCTTTCTCTTTTATTTGATGACAAAATTGACAAGAGTGAAGCGTTAATTTAAAGTGAATTGTATTTAAGTGGGCTATTACACAGAATTAATACACAAAACAAGAGTGGCATGTACAGTTCCCACGTATTTCTACATGATTTCTAAATTGATCAGCCAAGGTATTTAAAGAAGACATATGAAGAACTACATGAGTAATAAAATTGTTCATTTACCTTTTAGTATCCATCACTAACCATATTAAAATAGACACTTTTTCATCAAGCTGCCTATGATTTATTTTACAGCATGTCTGCAAGGAAATTTCAATGACAACGACAACAAAAGAAAAGCTATACATGAATGGAAGATGCCAAGCTCTTCTCAAAAAGTTGTCAAATTTTAAAAGATGCAAAACCATCTACTTCGACCCTTATTTGATACTGCAAAAAAAATCCAATTCTCCCTCTTTCCTTCCTCTCTTCCACCTAGACATCCTCTCTTCCACCTAGACATCCTGTCTTCCACCTAGACATAAATTCACACCTTCACCTTTGTGAAATATCTAAAAATTTTATATCCTCCATGCATTTTTCTATCTGAGATCAAACAACTTCCCTGGTAGGCATAAATGTTTCCATCTTCCATCCATCATCATTGAACTTACACAAAAATAATGTTGGAAAGTTACCTTTATGCCCTCTTCATTTCTCCTGACCATCAGCCTTAGCTCAGCCTGCAGTCGGATGACTTCTTCCAACAATGCCCTGTTGGACTTTTCTGAGACACCCAGCCGTGTCTCAATGATTCGCATCCTGTCATCTGCATCGTACAGATCACCGTTGTTCCGATAGCTAGCCATGACATCTTTGCTAAAGGCACCTGAGTTGTCCGCTCTAGCTGCCAGGAGTGGTACGACGCGATTGTCAGTGACCGGAGTGGCAGATGGGATGGCTGGAAGTTTCGACGTCTGGAACTGACCCGATGGCCTGGTGGATGGAGTGAAGAAAGAAAGTCGTGATTAGGTCTGTCAATAAATAAAAGTAAAGTAAAGATGGCCTTCATATAGTGCACCTTCCAACATGTTCACTGCACTTTACAATGACACTTTACTCCCCTGACCAACAGCAACACAGAACTTTAGAACAAGACTTGCAGCCTGTCAGGCACGTGTACATTTTTTTTTTGGACAGAGAAAGCACTGTCTTAACAGCCAGGTACTCATTCACACCTGAATCGAGTGAGGTGAGCGAGGTAAAGTGCCTTTCCCAAGGACACAACTCCGAAGACTTGCGGTTAAGAGCCTGACCGTACACTAGCAAGGCTCAAACCCACGCAGGCAGTATGCTTGTACTGACATTGGTGAATGCCTCTTGACTCTTGACTTGTGCCAAGCTGTAATCACCACTTAGCCACTGACGTCCACATTCAAGCTTTACAAGCTGTTTCATTAGAGTACAAAGCAAAGGCAGTTCCGTCATACCAAGATGCAGAACTTTGAGACATTAATTGAGAGCATTGGTGATACGGTTTGAGTGTGTTCTTCCTCTCGCCAAACTATCATCATTGCCTTTAAGGCAATTACATGAATACTCTCGACTGCCAGCTAGTTTACAAAGATCGGGTCTCTAACAAGCAAAAAACACATATGTTACATAAATTACGTCGAAAAAAAAATTAAAGGAAGACCGTTAAACCCACGCCCCATCTGAATAACCAAAGATCTGTCATGCCTCTAAAAGCAGGATATCAGCCTCAAAACATCGAAGAATCTAAATAAGATGGCACAGGTGTCTCAATGGTTAAGGTGTCCATCTTGGGATCGGGAGGTCCTCGGTTTGCTTCCCGCCAGAGACAATTTGTGTTTTTTCTTGAGGCAAGAAAATTTTCTCTAATTGTTGCACTCGACATAGATCTAGGTGTTAAATGAGTACCTATCAACAGGCTGGTATTGATGCCCAAATGAGCTACACTTTACCACGTACTCCCAAGGGGTATGTCTGCTAGGGGATAAAGTATCGTAAAGCACTTTGAGACTGTTCTTGAATGGTAAAAAGCGGAGAATAAATACAATGTTTATCTTTTTTTATAAAGTTTAAAACCATCGCCATAGACAGAGAACAGTGGAAGATCATTTCCTCAAAAATCAAAGTAGCAGCAGCGATGATCATGCAGCGATACAGCTTGAAGTCAAAGAAGTCAATTCCCCCCATCCCCTACTTTGCTGTGTAAATATTAGCAGTGGCATTGCTGTCTATATAACCTTATTGCTGTCAGCTCATGCATGAAATACACGTCTGTAGGTCTAATATGTGACGATTCTTATGTGTAGGTAATATTCATGACCAAGCTAAATTTCTCTGACGAGACACTAGAAATTCTGATTCTGATTCTGATTGAATAGATACTTTCACTGATCCTCATTAGGCCTGATTATACATTCATTGGTGGGTCAGTATGGAGTTATTTAAATATAAAAACATGTTCCTGTTACATGTAGTAAGAATAATTGAACACTTCACTCGTGTAGTGGTAAAATAGCCTTCCAATCCTTTGTTGTAAGCCGAGATTGTACAGTAGAGAACTATGGCACACATTCATGTTTATTTCTTTGTACCTCTCAATTAAATCACGTTTGTGTCTATCAACAATAATGTATTCCATGGATGTGACGCATTTAAATAGAAAAAAGAGGAATGAATACACATTTACATAGCGTTTCTACAATCAATAAGCTCTAACACCTGCATGGATCAGTTGAAAATAGGGTTTGCTGCATGGGAATCAAAATATCGAAATCTATAATGTTATAATATTGGAGCCCATAGCGGAGACCAAAGCGAAAGGCCGTGGAAAACTAATTGAATCAAAATGAAACAATGAGGAGGAAAGAAGCTTCTCTGAAGTAAACGGCCGCCTTGGGAAACGTGCGTTTAAAGAAAACTATCGAAGGGTGCATTCAAACCATGCTTCAATAAGTCCATTAGATGTCTTTGTCTTTCCAAGGAAAAGAACGTTTTAGGGTTCATTCTTTCGATTTTCTTTCAATTATCCAATTTATGATCCAACATCCACACCCATGAAATGGAAATCAGGGTGTTTTAGTTTTGTTTCTCGTTTTTCGTCTTGGCTTCTTCTGAAGGCCTATCAGTTTCCTCTCACCATGCCACGAATGGCCCTTTGATTTGAAATGTGCAAATCGATCTTAGCAAATTTAAATATAATTTGACCCTTTTCGGACGGGTGGGGTGGGGGTTGTACCACATTGTATTTTATAAAGGCCTTTTCTATGCAGTCTGGTGGAAATAAATAATAATAATAATAATAATAATAATAATAATAATAA
>JAOYNN010158363.1:0-11145 GCA_025770095.1 Goniobranchus kuniei | reverse complement strand
ATGGCAAACTACCACATTATGCCGTATGCCTAGTATAATTAGGGCTCTACCCCTAATTCCCCTACATTCAGTCATGGTTTCGGGACTAACTTTACTTGTAGTGTATTCAAAGGCCTATGACCTTTTTCACCCTTAACCTGATATGATAATCATGACGTGATATGATATTCATACATTATGTGCCTACTCTTGAGGTCTTCCTCTCTTCTTTTTACCAGGTAGCGTCCTCTTTAGCATATTTTTCTTTTGCTTCATCTGACCTATGCCCGAATCATTGTAAACTTGCTCACTTTGTCTTCAAACCGGCCTATCCAAAAATTCTCTTTAAATGTGCACATGTCTTACCTTGTCCTAACTTGAAAATTCTCCCTAATGAGCAAATAGCTGATTTTGTCCTACCTCGAAAATTCTCTCCAATGGGCCCATAGCTTCGAAACTTCTCCTAATGTGCATATCGCTGATTTTATCCTGTCTCGAAAATCTCCCTAATATGCAAATCGCTGATTTTATTCTTTCTCGAAAAATCTCCCTAATATGCATATCGCTGATTTTATCCTTTCTCGAAAATTCTCTCTAATGTGCATAAGGCTGATCTTATCCTAGCTCGAAAATTCTCCCTAATGTGCATATCGCTGATCTTATCCTACCTCGAAAATTCTCCCAAATGTTCATATCGCTGATTTTATCCTACCCCGAAAATTCTCCCTAATATGCATATCGCTAATTTCATCCTACCTTGAAAATTCTCCCTAATGTGCACTTTGCTGATTTTTTCCTACGTCGAAAATTTTCCCTAGTGTGCACTTTGCTGATTTTGTCATACCTTGAACATTCTTACTAGTGGGTCCATTTTCGATCTCCTCCTACCCAAAATCTCTCCTTAATGTGCTCTTTGCTGATAATGTCCTACCCGAAAGTTATCCCTAGTATGCTCATTTCTGATCTTGTCCTACCCCTCAAATTCCAACCTAATGTGCACATTTCTGATCTTGTGTACCCGAAAATTCTCTCTAATGTGCACGTTTCTGATCTTGTGTACCCGAAAATCCTCCCTAATGTGCACGTTTTTGATCATGTCCTACCTCGGAAATTCTCATTAATGTGCACTTTTCTGATCATGCCCTACCCAAAATTCTCCCTAATGTGCACTTTGATGATCATGTTGTACATCCAAAATTACCACCTAATGTGCACATTTCTGATCTTTTCTACCCGAGAATTCTCCATAATGTGCACGTTTTTGATGAGATGTCGTACCTCAGAAATTCTCCCTAATGTGCACATTTCTGATCATGTTGTGCATCATACCCGCCCATTTCTGCCTCCTCCAGCCCCAATTCCAGCCGATTTGTTGGAGCTGAGGCCATTTGCCGGGCGAACAACAACGGTCTTGTAAACTTTTCATTTCAAGCTACCACAGAAATGACAAAATTGAAAAAAAAAAACCCAACCCAAACAAACACCACCACCGCCCAATAAACAGACAAAACATACAGCATTCTATGTCCATACACACACTGAAAGACGCAGAGAAACATTTCAGGTATACAATGTACTCGTTTCTTTTCGTTTATTAGTTTGATTCATGTTTTGTATAGATTTGTGTAGTACTATTTTTTTTCTCTCATCCTATCGGCAGTTTCGGTGTGAGCCTATTTTATCGGAAAGAATTTTTCATTCCTACTCACCGAAAATGTCTCGCCAGTCAGTCGTCGCCTAGTATGTGACGTCATAGGGCTGGACTGGGGGCTTTTAAACTGACCATTATCTCAACAAGGGAGCTTTGTAGACAAAATCCGATTTGATTTTTGAAATCAGTGACCCAAATTCTAGTCAGCATTTAAGCAAAATTTGAGTTTGTTAAGTATAAAAAGAAATAAAAATTAATCCTCCATCTAGATCTAGTCAACGCATCAGTCAATGTGTGCCGAAAAAATGCCTCCTCTATGTCCTACCTTCGGTAAGATAGGCGTCTATTGAGTATGTCACCGATAACGCCGAACTTATTCGATCGCCTCTGTGTCCTCGCCTTTACTCCTCTTCGCTCCTTATGGAGCATATGGCTTCAACAGTAGTCCTCCATCTTTCTGTGTCTCCGGCGCGGGTCTTTACTTCCTCCCAAGTCAAATTACAGTGAAACTCTGTGATAGTGAAACAGCGAACCAGGCACATGTTCTCGCTATTGCCGAGTTCTCGTTATTCCCGAATGACGAATTTACAAGGGGAAATAAAGGAAAATAATGTAATCTTGTATCCGACGTCATAGGCCTATGACTATGCCACGAAATGAGAACGCCAATGGGGCTGTGTACACTCGAGACAGACGAAGATGGTAGGGGAGAAAGGTAGAGAAGGACCCCTTCTTTATCGTTTTCTTTGTTACCAGCCAGCATCAGATGTGCCCTACCGGCGGTAAATGTACAGCGAGGTGGGCGTGGGGTGAGAATCGAGAAAGTTTTTGACCAGGAAGGAAAGAAAATCTCTCGTTATTACCGAGATGGTCATCCACGAGCTCTCGTTAAACCCAATCGTTCATTCTAAAGAGTAAGAAGGATAATAGACGTGGAATTGAAAAACGTCTCGTTATTCCAGAGTTCTCGTTATTACCGTTGTCGTTATAAGTGGACTCCACTGTACTTGCTTAATTAAAGCTCACTCAGTAAGGCTTCTCCTCCAAGTCTGTTCCGGTCGCCCTCTTTTGCGCTTGCCATGTTGCATGGCTCCTTCCGCAAGTATAACCACTTTCCCCTACTGACATGCACATTCATTTATTGTTGGTCAGATATTTTCCACACGTCAGCATGTAACACTATGTTAAATGAAGAATCTGCCGGAGACATCTATTGACAAAGGTTTGGACCTTCTTGGAGATGGTGGTTATCACTCGCTATGTTTCTGACCCATACAAGAGCACGGATTTTACATTCAAATTAAATGTGCTCAATTTCGCATCGGTGGAAAATATAGTCGTCGAGATCCACACAGCTTGGAGGATGGCAAAGTCTTGCCTGACCTTCATTCTTTGCCTTGATATTTTCCTCAGTACATGTACCTCTAGACTAGCTGATCTCGCTGCCTAAGTATACAAACTTAATGACATCCTCTATTTCTTCTCCTTCAATAGTGACTTGAGTTTCTTGCGTATGGTTAGTATGGAGCATGCTAGTTTTCTCCTTGCTGACCTTTTGTCCTAATTTTTGAGTTATCTCTGCTAAGGCTTTGACCGTGTCTTGCAAGTCTTGCCGGCGGTGTGACGATAACGCTAAATCATCCGCAAAAAACTCCAGATCCCCTAATTTTGTCTGGAGGGTTCACTGGATCCCTCTTTTGGAACTTGCATACTCTTTCCATGTGACCCAATCCAGGACTAGGAAAAGAAGTGAAGATAGCATGTTAGGGACGACATCATTTGTCAAACAAGAACAAAGTTCGGTGTCTTGACGTTCACGTAATCATTCAAACTTGAGTCGAGTTAGGGGAAACGGTAAAGTGCCTTAAAGGACGACACGCCAAAGACTTGTGATTGTACGCCGTATCCACGCAGCTCTATCCCACTAGCTTACTTCCCTTTTCGCTTTACATGGTGACAGTGCTTGACTCTAACAGTGGTCTCGTGCCAAGTTGTGCAAGATAATCACTTAGCTATCGACACCACTTACTGACTACGCATATCTGCTCGCTGTTACTTTTACAGTGTATTCCCATTTCTCAGACTGTAATGCTTCGGCTGCTTCCCCGATCTTGACCGTCTTCAAGTTCCTCAACTATTAAATTATGTTATCTTTTCGAGGTCGAGACAGATTTCTATTTTTTATTAATGGCAAGTGTAGTTACTGGCCTTTCTCTTTTCCTGCCTGGATGAAATAGACATCTGGGCCTTGTTGCATGACAAGCTGCTAAGGGCTACCTTCCAGCTACATTGCTAGCTGCCCGCTAAAACGCCATAGCTTCCATTCAAATTTAACTTACAGTTAGGGCTTAGCTGAAACGCCATAGCTTCCATTCAAATTTAACTTACAGTTAGCGCTTAGCTGAAACGCCATAGCTTCCATTCAAATTTAACTTACAGTTAGGGTTTAGCTGACAGGTAACCCTTATCGGCTTGTCATGCAACCGGCCCTTGTCGCCTCCCTTGCTGGTATGTCCCTATCTCTTAAATGTGTCTAAAGAGGTTCCATCGCACCTTTAGGATCTGCATTGGAAATGGTTCTTCTTTACATTTTTATACAGAGAAGTTTTTGCTATGTTAAACGGAATATCTGATCTAAGGGTCTTTCTGAGTTGTTTTCTGGGGATGGCATTGAGCTTGTCCTATTCAGGTTGTGTTGGTGCCGGAGTGCCACTGTTATAGAGCAAAACGGATTTACCAGTGATTTATAAAGATGCTTTTTGGTTGATATTTTGATGGTTTTTTTCCTTTTATCAAGATGCTGTTTAGCTTCTTTAAGGCGATCAAGAAGAGGTATTTTCTTCTGTCCACGTCTTCTTTATCATCAGTGAGGGACCCTACCTTGTTTCGTTTGCCTCCTCTCAGTTTCGGTTTTTGAGATTGATATATCCTCTGTTTAATCCACATTTACTTTAAGGTCGTTTACTATAATTTGTATCCTACTTATTCATACTGGGTCATATAAAAATGCTGCAATTGAATAAGAATCTAGATCTAGAAACTAGAAGCTATACTGAGGGACAAAAGTATAAAAAACAAGGCCAAACTAATTGTAACTTTTCAACCAGCTAACAGAATTCCAAAATTCAAAATCGACTATAGAGATCAAACATTTGCCTTCAAAAGTACACAATTTTCAAAACGATACTAAGAATAACACTCGAAAATGAAAACCTCAAAAATATGCGATAGATTATAATTCTCAAACAAGAATAATGCGTTCTGTTAAAAGATAGCCAATTCCAGTTCAAAACAAAGTGAAATACAGGGACAGTTTGATGTTAGATATTAAAACCTTACAGGTCACTTTGTTTATAACAATTCATTTTTCCTGGGGTAATTCATTTGAACATTCAGTGAGAGCGATGCTCGGTTCATTAACATTGTTTGCCTGTCTGTTTGCAATTGCTTTCCCTAAAATGTCCCACACAATAATGCTCGATAGGATTACGGTCTGAACATAATGCAGGTCAATGAAGAATGTGAAACGCTGTTCCAGCAACTGACAAGAAATGATGGCTGTGTGAGGCTTTGTGTTGTCATGTTGAAAGTCTGTCATCTCCCTGTGTCGTTGAAATAAAAAAAAGGATAGCGTAGGGTAGAATGGTTTCATTGCAGCAACGATGAGCTGTCACAGTGCCATGATGGCAAGTTCTGTCTCATGTTGCTCAGAGATTCCTCCCCACACCATGACGCTACCATATCGGTTGACCTGTTTCACACAATTGTCCTCATCTCTCATGCCATAGCGTCTCCATATTCAAACTCTTCCATCAGCGGATGAAACTTTAAATCTGCTCTCATTTGAAACTAGAACAGTTCTCCAATGCGGGACATATCAGCACACTTTTGCTCGCACCCATTCCAGTCATGTATGGCAAGGAAGTTTGATAAATTTTGGTTGATTTTTAATGTCAAACAGTATCTGGGCTGACTTTGAGGTTTTGACTTTGGGGGTATCAAGATAAATGACGTCATCGCTTAACATCCATCAGTGATATCATTGCAAGCAACATATGCATCAAAAGAAAAATATGAAACCTGTTCTCTGCTTTTTATTTCATTCCTGTATCTTAATTACTTGAATTTATACATATTTTTTACTTTTGTTGCAATACTTCTGTTCCTCAGTATACTTCTACTTTCTTTCTTTTTTTTTATTCCAGCTTTTCCTGCTATTTGCAGGGTTGCTAAAATAAAAGTCCATTTCCCTGCATCCTCTTCATCTAGGTCCAGTTTCCCAACACCTATATGTATACAATCTAACCAGCTTTGCTGGGTTTGGTTTTTTTTTCTCCTGTTTGTCACCTCCATCAGTTGTACTCTTTTGCCAACGTACTCATCATCCCTTCTTTTTATATGCCCGAACCTCTCCAATCTTTGTTTGATGATAAAGGTTCCACTGATGTTTTCATCTGGATATTCTCAGTCTTTTCTTCGTCTTTTCTTGTTAGTCCAAGGGTCCAGCATAGCATTCTCATCTCTGTCACCTTCAAATCTCTATCTAGCGTCTTAGTCAATGACATTATTTCCAGACAAAACATCATCTTTACAGCTGTCTTTTATAGCATCCTTTTGACTGCACTGTGAATTTGTATGTGTATTTTCACAGGAAGCAATAAATTTATATGTCAATTTCAGTGTCTATTGTAATTTGCATCAGATCATCTAAAATGACTTCAGGGACAAAATTATAGATTAGCTGGAAAGTAGGTGTCAGCGTATTGATGATCATGCATGGTCCATCCGTAGAAAGGACCAACATATGGAATCATCTCAGTTACATACATTTAAAGAAGAAATGGAAAATTGAAGACGATTTGGGGAAATTTAGTAAGAAAATAATACTTCTGGAGATGTGAAGAAACTATAACACTTGGGATAAGATGAAAACTTATATGCAGACGTTTTTGTGAAATTTCTCTCATATGTAAATGGAACCTACATTAAAATCAATCAACAATCATCAAAAGAAAAGAGCTTTTACACAATCAAACTGTACTTTTTCATTTAGCAATGGACTTTTCTCACTTATCAATTCTGCATGAAAAGAAAATACAAGCTGAGGGACTACAAAATCCTTACAACAAGGGGATTGAAGCCACTGGTTTTCTGACATTTTTCCTCATCTCTTTGATACATTTCCCGATTCATGAGTCGTTCAAGGAAAGACAACTCCAAGCCATACATTTTGGCAAATGGGGACATTACAATAGGACCCAGCTGTTTTGGATCTCCAGCCAACACAACCTGATAAGAGATTTTTAAATGAATGACTCATACATTTGCTCGAAAAAGATTCTGAGTAATTCTCTTTTGCTTTTCAACCCATTAAAAATTTCTTTAAAAAAATATGCTTAAATATGACATAAAGAAAATGAGAAAATGTAATAAATTTACATTTGGGTAACATATATATGACTGAAAAACATTACCCTAAACACTTGCAAAAGTATACAAAATTCTGTTTAGTAGCTGTACATTTAAAAATAAGGATTTTCTTATTTCATGTTGGCTTCTTCTAAAGCAAACGGACACAGAACTTTTACATGCAAATTAATTTTCTTTTCTTTTGGTAGGTCCAAAATATTTTCAAAATCTTCTAAATTACTTGTTTCTCAAAAATTTACTTCCTTGGAAACATTTATAAGTCATACAACATCATGCACAAGAAATAATTTATAATATTCTCAATCTTTCTTACACTTCCAAAGCTAAATTTTCGTCCCTTACTTGGCCATCAGCACCTGATAGAAGTCCAATGGGAATAAGGCATTCTGGCTCAGTAGCTTGCCCACACTGAAAATAGAACCAAAATACGTACATACAAAAGATAAAGTAGAATGTTGTAAGATATTCTTAACATGTAAAACACACAGAACATGATGTTTTTATAACTTTGTATGTGCACTATACAAATGTTTTCTTCTTTTACATCATAATTATAATTATTATCATTATTATTATTATTATCATTATTATTATTATTATTATTATTATTATTATTATTATTATTATTATCATTAATTTGCTCAGTAAAATATTCACCAGCTTGTCAAAACCACATAACCAATTGAAAATAATAATACAGCGTTAATGCCTGTCTTCTTAGGCTTACGATTGGTTAATTAATGCCTGTCTTCTTACGCTTACGATTCAGTACAAAAATATGTTTGGGTCCCATTTCCTCTGTGAAAGGACCTGCAAGTTGTAGTCTTCCCGCTTCATTTAATTAAAAGGCCATATTTTTCTTTTTATTCTACAGCAGTGTTCCCCACAGCTTTTTGACGATCTGTCACTCCTAAATCTAATCTAAGTAAAAAAATACTATCTTTTTCACTACTTTCATGGCACCTTCAATGTTTTCACCCATTGCGCCTATCTTCTCACTATTATTTTTCATCTAGAGCCTTCCGTAATTCTACTGGGTGTATACTTAGCGACGAACACATAGACTATTCATTAAGCATACCACACTCGAGAAATAGTAAGCACACCCCTTTGCATCTGTTTTGAATATCCACATGGAATCGCATCCCATTCGATGCTGTTCACTATTGCATATATCTCCAATTCTGAACCAAAGCTATCAAATGCCATAATAAATCCTGATTATTTCATTCCTTGAGTTTTCCTGTTGAAAAAAAACTATTCACATTGGATTTTGGCCTTGAAACAACAGCAAAACTAAGTTGATACTCAGTATGAAGGGTGAGAAATTTAGATGTGAATTCCTGCCGATTTCTTGTGTTTTCAATGACATTCAATGATAAATAAGAGATGCATTCTAATATAATGAATGAATCTTAGGGTTGCATTGGTAAATATAACACCCAGTAGATCTACTCAGTATTAAAATTAGATCTATATCTAGTTTGGTTGATGCTTTTCATTGAACCATATCTAATTCTCATTTCTCAATACTCAGACGTTCAACAGAGGAAAGTGATGTGTATGCTGCACACCATAGTCCAGTGAACAAACTAAACTGGTCCCATGGGTTGCGTCCCAAATATACACCCGGTGTAGGATTAATGTTAGTGTTGTGAAATAAACAATGAGTACACACTGGCAATAAGTGCCATAAAGGACTCCAGATTGGAACAGTCAGCCAAACTGTGCAATCTTACATCTCTTAATCTAATGTATCAGGATGAACTTCCTTTTTTAACTCACTGGAGATTGGCCTTTTTTCAACCCCACAACTCTTGGGGACTGTAGATTTTTAGGGGTATTTCAAAAATTCATAACACAGTAATAAAAAAACTCCACTAACACCATATTTACAGGTTAATAATTGTAAGTGTTACAGTCTCCAATGGGAAAAAAACGATTTTGATTATATCAAACTGTTTTTTTTTTATTGAACTTTAAATTTTTTTTAACATTCTGTCAATTTTGAGAATTTGCAAATCATATTATCATCTGATGAATCACTGTCACTGCAAAAATTTGGCACATAATGCGGATTTATGTTGTCTAAATCCAAATCAAGATCGGAAGAATCACTGTTTCCATCATTAATCAGCGTAAAAATATTAGTTCTACTTGCCATTGTGAAAAAATTCGAGTTTACATTTGTGTAGCTTTCATTTTGGCTCGCTGAAAAATCTGACACGAATGACTTCCCTTCAGGAACGATAACTCCCAGAAATCCCATCAAAACCACAACAAAGGCCCTGGCTGGTGCTAGCAACGGTTCCTGCACCCATCACGGTAAACGTCTTGGCATAAAACGTTTTCATTGTTTATCCCGCCGGGGGTACGGGAAACATCGTCAGTGATAATATCGGCGATCCCGTCACATTACGGGAAATGTCCCCAGTGAGCTAACTCATCCACTGCCGTCTTCAAAATTTTCACTTGTCATCTATTTTCACCATCTTCCACCTCTTATTCTTCATCCAGAACCATCTGCAATTCTAAAGTAATCATTATTTTTTGCGTTTTGAAATGAATTGTGAGTGCTGGCAGTCGGACCATAGTGGATTGCTGATTGAAATAGTTGACCAAACTTCACACTTCAATATTTTGCGTTCAGATGAAGGAAGCAAAAGAAAAGCACTAAACATAAAAAAAATCAGTTAGTGACAACAGCTGATCCAGGAGGAAAAGGATTAAGGATACAATTATTCCTCAAGAGCATTTAAGATTTTGTTGTTGTTTTATTGTAGTGAGGGGTAGAAAAGTAGGAATCCTACAGATGGTCCAATTTCTATAATCATCAATATTGTTTTACTTCAACATTCTACATTCTACAAAACATTTTTTTTGTCGTTTCTTTTTCTAATAGTGCTTGGGATCAAAAACTTTAACTCAAACACCCCACACTATTTACATGTAAATGAGTAGGGTTATGCATTGCAGTAACCAACAATGATTAAATATTGATTTCACAGTAAAATGCATTATTGTTTGACAGACTTTATGATGTTGTGCAAGGTCATTTCGTTGAAGAAAATGCCAAATCTTGTAAGTCCGAAAAAAATTGGTTCACTTTTTATTGGACAAACCCACATATATACTTGTCTCTGCACTGTGAATTACACAGCGTACCAAATATGGCATCGGGAAGTCCCCAAACGTCACAATACCAAACCATGTAACTCTAAAACTAACAACCAAAGTGTGTAAGTCGATCACGACCTGTTCTGGGTATCGAGTCCAGCATTTTGTTTCATGTTTCCCGCCATACACGATAAGTTTATTTATTAAAAAAACATTGAAAGGCAATTCAAATTGACATGAGAATGTTATTACAACATCACATACCAAACAACTGAAATATTGCTCTTTCAAATAGATTTATACCGACATACACAGATTGCCCTTGTATCTAAGGACAGCTGTTTCCATCTAGACAGAATACATTAGTACTTCCTCTGACTTACACCCTTTGCACTTTAAAGAACCTTTGTTTACACTACATTAAATTCATGATTCATGTTATTAAAACAGGTATTGCATTAATATTTACCTAATTCTGATTAAAATTGCATGGACAATATAAATTACAGTACAATTCATTTTTTAAAATCTACTGTTGGATAAATGATCCTCATTACGTAAAATCGAGCATTTATTTATTTATTTATTCACCTTATTTAAAATAAGGAGAGAAGGGGTCGGAATGGAATTTCTGAAGAATTGGGAACAACTTTTTCCATAGTTCATTACATGTATTTGAAAACTAATAAATTACAATGATTTGAAATCTGTTACATATGGTTAGATTTACTTCAATACTTATTTGAAAACTATTCAGTTACAATGATTTGAAATCTGTTGAATTTTGTTACATTGTCGTTCTCTTTTGACTTGACATGAATTAATGGATCTCCTGCAAAATCTAGAAAACATTTTCAAAGTGTTTAAATTCCCAAAAGTTTGTTGATAGTTCATCTACACAACACCCATTTGTATCTCATGTCTCTCAGTTTACTTCACCTGTTCCATTCCCCCCACCAGCTCTCTCT
>JAOYNN010158252.1:0-11145 GCA_025770095.1 Goniobranchus kuniei | reverse complement strand
GAGAGAGAGAGAGAGAGAGAGAGAGAGAGAGAGAGAGAGAGAGAGAGAGAGAGAGAGAGAGAGAGAGAGATAAAGATAGAGAGATAGATAAAGAGAAATAAAGAAAAAAAAAAAAAAAGAAAGAAAAAAAAAAGCATAAACAAAACACCTCAAAACAACCTACACCCCTTTT
Source organism: Goniobranchus kuniei (assembly GCA_025770095.1). NCBI lineage: Eukaryota > Metazoa > Mollusca > Gastropoda > Nudibranchia > Chromodorididae > Goniobranchus > Goniobranchus kuniei. The sequence goes on along the minus strand of JAOYNN010158252.1, from coordinate 10,973 downwards.
CAACTGACCTGTATTTTATAATTTAAAAAAAGAACTCAACTGGCAAATGAAAAAAAAATTGAATAAATCATAAACAATACAAGAGATAACAATAATGATTAAAAAAAAACAAAAAAAACAATCCTCCCCCCCCCCCCACCAAAAAAACAACAACAAAAAACCCATAATAAAATCACCTAACAGCTATCAAACAGTATTACGTTGCAGTTGTCGTTCTATGAGAGTTGGAGAAAAAGCTACGAAGCACCAAAATCTGGCCAATGCCGATGATTATAACAACCACAGACTCCCCGATGGACCAGTACAAGACCCTTTCATTCAAGTCCTCGGCAAACATGCGGCCCTGAGCCTCTCGTAGCCGAAAATGAGTCTGATAGTCCAGGACAGACTTGAGACTCTCAAAGATGTTTACTGTGGCAGTCTCCATCTGGGGATGGTGAAATAGAAAATATAGGTGAAAGTTGGGACAAACTATTGTCATTTACTCAAAATTTCCAAAGGCTACAAAAATTAGAAGAAAAAAAAATTAGTTGATGCACACAATGCAAGTAAGTTCTGAGCTATGTCTTTGTTTTTTTATGTAGCTGCCATGTCAGTCCAACAGTTTAAAAAATATGCTTCAAGACATAACATGCCAATTTTACAATATGTCTGAAATGATAAATACTTGTTAAGTAATAACAATGACATTATATGTACCTAACTTATGGATAAGAAAGATAGCAAAATAGTTGATAGAAAGTTAGGCTAAAATACTACAAAATGCTTTGTGGTTTTCACATTAAGAAATTGACATTACACCTACCCCAAATGTCAAAATTAGATAATATACCCATCTTGCTTCAGATTATCAATTTCACAAATGCACTTAATGCCCAGATTACATTTTTTGTTGTTGAGTGTCATATCATTTTCTTTAACTTTCCCACCACCTTCAATAACAAAACATCATACCATGTTTAATGTTTGCATCTTAAATGGAACTAACTGAACAACTGAAATATTGCGCCCTACTGGCTGACTTCTAGTTGAGACTGAATCATTGAGCACAAAAATGAGGCAGTTTCAGGTCATGATCTCTTAGTGGCCCGTCTCCTGACAGTGTCAAAAGTTAAAGGCTAAAACATATGCCTGGCTGATGGCACAAACTACAGATGACCAGACAGGACAGTGAGCGCAAATGTCTGTGACAACAATGCTAACAAAAGTGAAATTAGTCTCATCTGGGTAAACACGAGCACGTGGCTATGTTGGTGAATGAACATTATATAATCTAGTCTGAGTGTAACTCTTGCACACGGGAAGTTTTAATGTTCGTGTTACTTTCTCTCTCTCTCTCCAGGTGGTGTGTTCCTTCAGGAATGTTGACTTCATGATAGCCCCTCTGTGTAAATCTCTTTCCATTGCCATCTTTCCAACTGTTATCACGTCTGTTTCCAGGTCTCCCTTGATGTCATCGCTCCAATGTCTTTTAGATCTTCCTCTGCATCTGTTGTTAAGCATTCTCCCTTCGAAGATGGTTCATTGGAGACTTTGATGTCTTTTGATGTGGCCAAAATAAGCTAGCTTTCTCTTTTTTATTGTATTTACTAGCCATTCTCTTTCTCCTCCAAGTTCTTCTAGAATGGAGTTATTTGTTCTTTTTAATAGCCATGGTATTTTTATGATGTTACTTTATTTTTCTATAATTTTACCTAGATGAAAAGTAGTTACGAAGCCAGTGTTGATGACAGCCTGGTCATTTCTAGTTTGTGCTGATGGAGAATGTCATCTCTAAAGACCTAGCACTGTCTCACTCAGTATTACTTTGCTACAAACTGCTAAAGCCACAAGAATTGAAAATACACCACCAAGATATAAGAACATCATCATTATCATTTACCAAACATAATGGGTTTTGGCTCCTTTAAACAGTAGAATGCTTTGATTGAAATTAAATGTTTAAACCCTGTGCATTTGTGAGCATGAATGTGTTTATGAGAAAGAGAGGTCAAGGGGTAGGAGTTATTGTCGTTGTGTGGGTTTAACATCACTTTTCAACACAGGTTATCTCAGTGACAGTGCTATTTATACATTTTTATGTGCTGCCACACATGAGCCATATGGTATAGGGATATACTCAAATGACTGACCCAGTCACAGTATACTAATACCTGGCCGCCAAGTGAGACAGTTACTAAATTGCGAATTTTAGAGTCTTAGGTATGACCCAGCCAGAGTTCATACCTGCAATCCCCCAGTTCCTAGGCGGATGCTATACCACTACGCCATCAGACTGGTCAATAGGGTAAGAGAGAGAGAAGGAAAAAGGGAGAGAGAGAGAGAGAGAGAGAGAAGGAAAAGAGGTAAAAGAGGGGCACAAGAAAGCAACACAGACCATAGACAAGCACAAGGCCTGCCGTTGGGCTATCATGCATGATCATCGCAACAGATGGGTCTACAAATATCTAATCATCAGGCTTAGCTAGCACAAATAAAAGAAATGAAAAAAAGCTAACCAAAGTCATCGCTGTGTGGTGATCTCCGGGCTGCTCATCCACTGCTGGTTTCTCATCGCCGACTTGCAAGTCAAAGTAGACAATCTTGTGTGTGAATGTAGAGAATTCATTTGAGAAACAGAATGCATGTATTCCCTGGTAGTCTGGGGTCCATGTGAAGCTGTCGTACTGCTTTTTCACATCTTTGTACAGAACCTGTAAGATTAAGAGTTGACAATCATGATGAAAATGGATTTAATAAGGTCAACTTTTGGTATGCTAAATAGCACACTGCATAGTCTGTCCACAAGGTATTGCTAATGTTCTCCTTCTAATATTATCTTTAAGAACTACTACTATTCAAATATTCTGAACTTTAGCGTGCAATCTTAAAGTTTTGGTGAACGAAAGGTTTTGGATGAAGTTTCCTGGTAAATGGTGCATTTTTTTTAAAGCGGCGAATTTCTTTGATGTTAAGTGGCTGACACGTTTTTCAGGTGTCACAATTTAAAACCTTTACAGTAATAACATGAGACAAAATGATTATCAAAATCATCACATGGATGTTTCCTTTGCGTAATAAGTGTGTTCATCACCAGTGCAAGAAGCATGTATTTGCAAATTTTACTATAACTATTAAAGGAAATTTTCATCACATGAACAGAATTTACATTAATGTATTTTGTTCTACTTAAGAGGCTAAAAATACCCCAATAAAACTCCTAAGATGTAAATCTATGACAGGATGCCCCTTTTTTTTATATAGCACAAAGAAGCCACATAAATAGTTCTGTTTATTTTGAAAAAAAAAAAATTCTTATTCTTTGGTCATAGCCATTTTAAATCAGTATACTTAACTTCGAAATAGATACACACCTATATCTCTATTAATAATTGAGAACAGTCAACTACATCTGTCAATTCTCCTCGTAAACAGTACGACTTCAATCTATGAAATTCTGTCTAAAATATGGTTACTAAGTCTAGATCTAAAGTGAATCAGGAAATTTTCAATTTCAGACCCAATAAATAATAAATGAGAATTAGATCTATTGATATTTTCCAGTCCATTAATACATAGAGTGATTTATTAAAAAGAAACTAAAGAATACCAACATCCCGTTTGCATTTTCAAACTCCCTCTCTCTTCTTTGATTTCGTAAAATTAAGAAAGCGCCAGATTCGCATTGTCAGTAGAGCATTGGACTTTTAATCTGATGGTAAAGAGTTCAATTCTCTTAGTGGTCAACTTTTTTTTTTTTAAATTTTCAATACGAAAGTTTGTGCGCTCTTTATTTAATTAATTTTTTTGGTCATTTTTCAGAGCAATTTCAACATAATTTGCATATTTCATTTTTTTTGTATTAGCTATAATTAAGGAAGTTTCTGACCGTTGTGCATTCTTTACATGCATTTGGGCAGTAATCGTTCAAAGTAGTGTAATTAACTCAATGTAATTGTGTTTGTAGAAGAAGTAGAGAAAGGGCTGATGAATTTAAATTCATGTGTTTTTGTAAGATTCTCCCTTGTTTTAATTACAAGCAAGGCAGTGCACTTCTGATAGTAAATATAAAGCTCTTCAAAGGTTGACAATAGTTTGTGGATAGACTATATATGGTAGGTCCTACATATCTTGCAAATTTTAAGAAATCATGGTAAAGGACATGTATAACCTACCAAAAAAAGTTTATAATTCAGACAAAGAAATAGAGAACATGACTAAATTTTAGTGATGACATTGCTTACTGATTTCCACATGCAGCATGGATCAGATCTCTTGAATCAGCCTCCCCTTTGTTACATCATATAAATGTATGATCTGCTTTAATCACAATCATTTGACAGTGTTTACAAGGATTTCTTTTAGCAAAATGAAGGCATCAGGGACTTTGTGGTAGCATGACTCAGCACGGGTTTAGACTCGTGTGAAGTTCAGTATGGTCAACACAGTGAATGACCTAATAGGATCATGCTTCACTGGCACAATATAAATGATAAACACATGTCATCTGCATATCCTTAGGTGGGTGTTTGCCTGAGTATCTAGACATCAAGCAAGAGCTGTCCTTGTAATGTCTGAACAATGTAAATTATGTGCCTTACAGACTGCCAGTCTTCTCCTGAGTTTTCAGAGAAACAGTTGGTTGGGGAAGTAGATGTAAATCACTGTAAGCATAGTAAAACCATGGCTGCACGTACTAAATAAATATGCCATTGTGAGTTTTTATAAGCAGTCAATTTCATCCACCAATTTCAGATTAATTAGCTCATTCATCTCATGACATACCGCCTATTGAAAAAATTAATTACCTACATGCACAATTTTTGTCCACCTCTCCTTTTCTCTGCTTTACACATGGTGTATGTAGCTTTTCAAAAATGCCATATTTACAGAAAAAAAAATCATTTCTTCCCCAATCTCAGATTTTGTTCCTGTTTACAGCCCTATGTAAATTAAATTGAGTTACAAATAAATGTTCTCAAATTAATTGAACTAAAAAAAAACCAACCAAACAAAAAAACACTATGCTTTAAAAAAATAATGACAAAATCAATTCACCAAAAGTGTTGTCAGTAGCAAATTTCTTACAGTCTTCGTATGCAAATTTGATTACCGTAAAAACAAAATATATACATGTGTATCAACATAAACTCATACGAAACACTTCTTCACCCCCCATTTAATAATGGAGAATAAAAAAATAAAACCCTTTATTCTATTGCATTTTAATGCGAGTGGGTATACTAACACACATGATCTGAAAATGATAATGATCTCTAACCTGCCCATTTGGAGCCTGGACTTCTAGATCCACATCATAGTTACCTCCAGAAATGACCTGAAAAATAGTTTGACAACATTTATAATATTTCGCATGACAAGGATATATAATATATAAAATAGAAACTTTGTGAACTTTCTTGTGTTGAATTATGCGTATGAAATATACCACACTTGTACTTTACCAATACTGACCAAGCAAAAGTTTTGACATAAATATTAAATTGAGTTGATGAGAACCTTTTTGTCAACTTCATCAAAGCTGAAAGACGACATCATATCATGTTACTAATTTTCTGATTTATGAAATTTTATTCATCCCACAGCGACAATGGGGAATCCCAAACATAATTTTAAAGATTAAATTTAATTTTATTTACTGTTCACATCATCAAGGACATGGATTTTACAACAAATATCAATTATTCTAGCCACTTATATTTTTAGTATGTTAGATCTGACATCGTTGTCTAGTCTCTTTTGATCATGGGTGTATATTATGGAGTTTTACTGACGTGGTAGAAGGAGGATGGGAAGGAGGCAGAATGAGAGCTGGGAAGGAGGGAAAGAGTGGGAGAAGAGATTGTTAAAGAGACAAATGTGAAGCTGAAAAGGTCCGAGAGAGAACGATGAGAGGAAACCATATTATAATAATAAAGAGGAAGAGAAAAGAGAGAGTTGGAGAAGGAGAGTTTTAGGTATGAAAGGCGTGGCATGCATACAGGATAAAAGGGAGAATGGGAGACAGACGGGTAGGGAGAGGAAGAGAAAAATAAGAGAGAGAGAGAGAGAGAGAGGGGGGGAGGAGTGACTGAGAAAGGTTGTGTCTGTGTGTATGAGTAAGATTAAGTAAGAAAAACATTCAAATAATTTAAAGAGGGAGGAAGAGAGACAGATGGGGGAGTGAGAGGAGGGATAGGAAGAAAGAAAGAGAAAGATGGAGAAAAAGAGTGTACTCTGGCAGGATGAGTGGAGTGAAGAAGGCATAACAAACAGTAAAGTGAGGGAGAAAGAGAGACAGATGGGAAGACAAAGAAGGGAAGAGGGAGAGAGATAAGGTTTGGAGGTGCCACGATTAGTGCAACCTAAGAGGTGATAAAAGTTGTCCGTTTCCTAAGGAGTGTACTATATTTGTCATAGTTGAATAATGAGTAGACACTGTTTGCTTGAAATTTTCACAAACGGCTGAAAAGTTTCATTGCATTATATTAGACCTTCACAGCGTTAAAACAAACTGTTCCCACAAAGAATGTCCTGCATGGAGCTGCAGGGGTGGCTATATGATTGTATTGTACTGTATGCAACTCCTGTGCAAAATCCTGTCGTCAGTGTAATAATTCACAAACTGGCCACCTGCAAATTTTGTTTATTGCAGATGACTGGTTTGTGCATTACACTGTCCATATGTTTCCTTAGTTGACCAGTGGACTGAGCTGGGCTATTTGCTGCTATGGCTTCGAAATTAGTACTCAAGCATGCCAATCTCCAGCAAGATACCTAGATCTATCACTGAAATATCTCACCTGGGGCATCACATTCATCTCCTTCTAGTTTGGAGGGGAATGTGGGAGATGGGAACGTCCACTTGTGAGTAAGTAACAGCTAGCACACTCTGCTGACATTTAGGCTTCTATTACTAGATCTAGAACTCTAGATCTACATGTATAATAGACCTCGAATTTTTTTTTCTGATACTTTGAGAATAGCTGGGACAAACAGAAGAACTGCCTAATATACAAGGTGTCCCAAAACGAACAAAAATACAAAAAGTAAAAATATAAATTTTTTTTATTAAGTATTGTTTTTTTCATAATATTTTGGAGAAGTAAAGTTTGTTTTAGGACAATATATGTGTGACACAAGTTTCAATAAATTTACATTGTTTAGTTCTGTACAGCACATGAGTAGCGCATACCTACGACTTCCCGTACATTACATTATTAAATTGATCACACTATGATGCAAGTACTCTTCAACACAATATGGTGTACTGTGTCTACAGCTATAGTTACAGCCTTTCCTGTCCTATATTGGTTAACTGACGATGAAGGAGACTCTGTTACTGTTACCAGAGTTCCTACAGTTATGCTTCCTTAAAATTCAAGGTATCAAGGAGAATTTTGGTGAATTCAAAGAGGCTGGCGGCCCGCTCCGCACCCACCTCTCCACCGTTTTCCCCAAACTTATAGGCATTTGTCGCAGGGTTGCTGGGTTTTTCCAACTGTTTTCCAAACAAAATAAAATTCAAGGAGAATTCAAGAAGATATAGGCCAAATTCAAATTTCAAGGAGTTTTCAGGGAGATTTTGGGAATAAATCATTTCAAGGAGGTTTCAAGGAGCTCCTTAAAAGTAAGGAGCCCGCAGTAACCTTGGACTAGATTTAGGCTTAGGTTGAAAGCCCCATCACAGTCCGCTGAGTATCGCAGAGTCACACAGTACACTACAATATGGCCATGGCTGACATGGATATTTTCTTTCGTGGCACCCTCTACAGAGGGACCATCCTTACAGCAGAACCTTACAGCAATCCCCTTTTTTTTTCTCTTGTAAACTCTATTAACTGTCCTTGGATTTAGCAGGATAGGGAAAGGCCCAAACATGGATATACAGCACGGGCAATTGAACAAGCTTTCGATAAAAAAAATAAATAAAGCAGCGTTTTTCTTTCTACTTTTCTTCATTATTTTTTTAGTCAAGTAAGCCTTGCATGTGGTACCAAATTAGTTTGTGCTCAGCCTGAATCTTCTCCAAGTCATAGCTCTAAGCCAAGCCCTATGAGCCATTGTAATTGTTGGTGCTCATTGCGGGGGTCAGAAGTAAGGGTGTGGGGTGAGTGTACTGTAGGAGGTCTCAAATTTGCCAGTCAGATGTGTGAGGCACTATCATTGGCTAGCTAGATTAAGTGATGAGCAGGAGGCACCTAAGCCTTGCAAAAAAGTAGATTCATAGAATTTAGATTCTAGTCATCTATATTGCAGCATACACAGTTTTACCTAATGTGAATGAGGGAAGTGGTTAAAGTAAGGGGTGACTGTAGAATGGGTGGGTTTAAGTTGTTGCAGTAGCTATAGTTACGGCGAGCCATAACGATAGCCTCCTAGTCTATATTTATGGCAGTCACAAACTGATGACGTAGAAGACATGATATGTCGCCGGTCGCAGGTGTTCACGGCAACCCGCAACGATAGCTCACTACTAGGCCGAGTCTCTATTTACGGCAATCCCCGAAACACCAACTCTACTCCGCCTACGTCACAAGTTGGGGCTGGGCTAAGCTTGTGTCATATTAAATAGGCTTTGCATACTCTCATCATCAACATTCAATATCATCCTCCACTTTTTTATTCTTTCTTCATGTCTAAGCTTACTGAATGACCCAGCCTGGCCGAGTATTACCGTCACTATTGATTTTTTTTGTCAACATAAAGACTATCGCAGCGAATGATCACTCAAAGTTCTTTCTCTTGGTGTTTTGTCGTTCGTTATGTTTTGCCATCAAAAATGTATGGATGTGTGAATCGGGTGATCTTACAGCAATTTTATTGCTCTCAGCTAGGCGTGTTTTTTCCATCTCTCATTCAATCTCTTCCAACTGCACCATTAGTGGGTTTGCCCTGAAACATACATCGTTGAGCACGGAATTGAATGCCAGTCATTTTGATAAAGAATAACATAAAATAATATTAAAAATACATTTAAAAAAAAAATATCGCGTCTTTTGGGAAATCTTAAAGAAAAAAAAAAACAAAAAAAAAAACAACAACAAAGCCCATTCACATCATTCGAAAGCTAGACCTATTCCACATATGAATGATTACGAAAACATAACTGAAACAGGTTGAATGGTTCAGATTCACCAAAGCCGCAAACAATGAACAATGTCATGGCGATTTTATGAATGAAATTCCTATCCCCGTGGCTGCCGATCGTAGTAGTTAATGCCTGGCCATGATGGACTACCGACGCCCGCTCAAAAATCCACCCAAGCGACCAAACAGACTGATAGACTGACACAATGGCATGAAAGGTTGGTTTATAATTTTTTTTTTAACAAGGAATGGAGCTTTCTACTTTTTATGATCTCAAAATCTTTAATTTTTAATTGATATAATGATGCAACCATGCATCCAGATCTACCTAGTTTGGGAGATTTATGATCGCCGTAACACTCCTGAGCTTTCGTTACTGCTCGCCTTGAACGGCCGCGGCTAGCGCCATGCCGTAGGCCTGTTGTGTGTTCTACATCATCAAGTTTGAGACCGCGTATCTACAGTTGCTAAGATAGCGCTGAAACGCACAATTTAGTTTAACGGGAGAGCCGGCTGAGCGCCTCCCGTGAAGACGGTAATAAATCACCTGTCCGCCCATCTCACGGCCTTGACAGCCAGGCGCTCGCTCTGCCTAGTCAAGTCACGACCGTTTCATTCAATTATTGTAAATTCCACTGTGTTTACACACCCATAAGTCCAGATCTACCGTTGCTAGCACAGTCATTCAAAGTCTCATTCTAAAGATCTCTCTATTTCCTACAAGCCGATATAATTTTTCTTATTCTCTGTGTTCACATTTTCATCGTATTGAGTGTTTTTATTCGGTGTGTATTTTTAAGTATATAACGATCAATTTTCGGTGCATCTCACTTTTTGGATTAAATTTCGTACACAAGTCCGCCAACGATTTTTTAGCTTTGTACATATTTCGATAGTCGAATAGTTCATCTACAATTTGTGAAAGGTTCATATTGTAGGAGTGTCTGTGCTATTTTTTACGCCCGTGTGAAGGTGGTTAGTTTAGCTCCTGTCAGTTTCACTCTATATCCTATTGTGTACGCTTACTATTTCTAATCTATACTAGATGTTTCTCTCTCATTTGAAAATAGGTTCGTTTGACAAAAAAAAAAAAAAAATGGAATGCCACAGACAATGCTCAAAATGCTCATCTGAATGAGTTATGCAGATTGTGTGGGGAAAGAACATTAACAAGAAAACAAAAACAAAAACAGCGTAGGAGAAAACCATTCCAATGCACCGACTACGCTAATGACATTCGTTTGATTTTTGGTGTGATCATTGCGGCCGACAATGATAGATGTCATTCTAAATTATTTTGCCACGCGTGTTATGACAGGATTAAAGACGTAAAGAAACACTGTTATGGTGGTGCTATGGTGAAGGCACGGAAAGTGGCGGAGGTCAGTATGCATCTTTGGACTCCGTTCCATGCTGATGTCAGCTCCCAAGACTGTGCTACTTGCTCTCATTACAAGAAAACTACATTGGGCAGTAAACACACAAAAAAGAATGCCACAAGCGCAACAACACCGGCATACACAACAGTAGAAAAAGAACAGGCCAATACTCCTCACGCACATATTACACAAGAAATAAGTGACACAGCATCAATGGATTTATTAATTGACACAACACCATCACTCACATCAGCTAACTCTACAAACAACGACCATAGCTTGACATGCACATCAGACAACGCAAGTAACGAAACAAGTGTTACTGTAATAGAGCAATCCGAACAATCATCCGACATACCAAATCATGACAAACAGAACGAGTCTCTGGAAACGAGTTCCTTCTCTACAGTTATGAGTCCCCCGGCTGCTACATCAACGCCATCCAAACCCATTAAAATCATGAAAGACAGCAACACATCACCAGCATTTAAACAAGACACGCTTTTTGCTGAATCACTACAGATA
>JAOYNN010158141.1:0-11146 GCA_025770095.1 Goniobranchus kuniei | reverse complement strand
TCATCATCATCATCATTATTATTATTATTATTACTATTATTATTATTATTATTATTATTATTATTATTATTATTATTATTATTATTGTGTTTTAGCATGATTTGTCATTATCTTCAACTCTTATGTTTAAATTCAGCTTGGCAATATAAAACGAATGTTACCCACATATTTTGCTAATCACTCTCTATCAAACAAGGGATTCAGCACGCTCTCTGTTGTTTTTTGAAAAAAAATATGTATCTTGATTTCCTTATAGCTCATCTTTTCCAACAATACATTTTTTTCCTTTGTTTTTCTTTCCCTAGAGTCCAGTTTATGTATACTATGGCTTGTCCAACTTTTATCAAAATCATCGACGTTATGTACGATCAAGGGACGACAATCAACTCCATGGGGATAGTGTTTCTCCAGGTGGCCTGAACTCGGACTGCTCCCCATACAAAACAACAAGCAATGCTACAAGAACGTATGGCTATGCACCTTGCGGTGCCATTGCTAACAGTCTGTTTAATGGTGGGAAGGAGCTTATTGCATTTTGTTTTGCTTTCACTACTGTCTGATAAATTGTGAATCATAATATTTTTATAAATATTTAATTTGTAGAATACTGCTTTGTATAGGAAAATGCTTTGGTTTCACATTATGGATTTACACAGTCATTCTAACAGTACTTTCCAAAGAGAAATATAAAAGTATGCAAAAATACAATGCTCACACACACTGCCTAGGAGATCACTTTTATGTCTTTCACATGACGATGTTGATTGTTATTCATTGTGCATTTTAATTTTTTTTCTTTTTTAATTCACATCATATTCTCATGAAGTAAAAAAACCCCAAAACAATTAAAAAAAGCGAAAGATTGAGGTGTGACATATTATGTGATGCAGTGATTAGGAAAAAAACTGAAGGTTTATGTTTTATGGTGGGAGTGTTCCTGTTTTGTTTTTTCTTCTTCTTCTTTCTTTTCTGCTCATTAAATTTGCTTCTGACATTATTCCTGAATCAATTTTCGTGTCAGCATACTGATAATTGAGATTTAAAGTTAAAGATTATGACGTCTCTTATTCATGATGGGAAAAATTACAAACATGAGTAGATTTACGTGAATCGTGTAATTTCAGATATATTTTTTTCGACAGCGTGTAACTTTATTTTACACTCATATAAGTTACCGTAACCTCCACTACCAATGCTGGATCTTAATGAAAGTTGGGAGCATTAAAGTTCAATTTTTGCCGCGTCTTGATGCCAAATGTCAAAGTTGTAGCTCAAAGGCTATTCAGGGATATGATTTTTAAAAAATCATGTAGTATTTAAACGAAAGGAGATTTTCTTGTTGTGGTATTAAGAAGAGCAAGACTTTAATTCAACGTCCTTATTGAACGCACCAAAGCTGTGATGTCATTTTGAATCTTGGTTACATGATGACATGACACAGTTTCTAGACCTATAAGATCCCGCTCACCTTAATTCATAAGTGCAGTCCTCAGGAAGATCAACCAAGATGCCTCAGCGTTTCACCAAAGAGGAAGGCGCATCGATGGTTCTTCATGTTTCGAAGTTCGGTACAAACTGGAAAATAGATAATCTCTCCAGGGGAAGGATGGTCAAGTAAAGATGCCAGATGACACAGTCACTGACTTCCTTCAGGTAGCAGATTCATGGAAACACCTCAACCTATAATATTGGGGTAGCCAAGTGAACATTTCTCATATGTCTACTCACCGTATCCTGAGAAAACGATTACATCTTTATCCGTATAAGACAAGAATGCTTCCCTTGCGAGTGAATTAACCACTTCCAATGTTTCAAGTTTTGTCAGCAGATGGACCAGCAACAGGTATCATCTGACATCTTTGGTTGACCAGCCTTCCCCATGTGGAGATTTAGATTATCTTCCCCATGTGGAGATTTAGATTATCTTTTGTCCGTTTCGTTTCAAATTTCAAAAGAATATGCCTTATTGTTTTATTGGTGATTGAGAACCATCTTCTGTTGTTGAAAACCTCCATCACTAATCAATGTTCAGGGGGATCCATCAGACTGGTTTGAGTTTGAGTTTGATTGTGAATTATGCCCAGTACATCCCATAGGGTGGTACAATTTCTGACTGGTGGTAAAATTTCATGATCAATGTGCATTCCTCTTTTGTGAAATGCTGAGGCATCTTGATCGATCTCTCTAAGGACTGCACTTATGAGGAAAGTGAGCAGAATTTTATCGTCTAGAAAGTGTGATCCGTCACCATGAAACCAGTATTTAGATACATGACATCATCACTTTAATTTTTAAGGACTTTGAATTGAAATGATGGTACTCGTAATATCACAACATGAAAATCTCACTACTAGAAAATATACTTGATTTTTAAAAAAAATTATATCACCTGAATAGCCTTTGAGCAACAACCTTGGTATTTTGTTTAGTGACACGGCAAAACTGAATTTTAATCATGCTAACTTTCTAAGCGATCCGGCATTGATGGCGGAAGTTATGGTGGCTTATAAAATAAAGTCCCACCCTGTATATCTCAATGTCTAAACTCATACTCTTCCATACATAATGCATGCGACAAATACTTTTTCAATATTTTATTTTTTCGCAGTGTTTGTAATAATGTTTGTCAGAAAGTTTTTATTTCAACAATATTACTCCTTGTTAATTCCTCATCAATTTTCTTTTGTTCCAGACTCTTTCATTCTCACATATAAACCAAGTCCTGGCGTTTCTGAGGTTGTTGGCTTGTTGAGAACAGGGATTGCATGGGTCTCAGACAAAGATGTCAAATTCAACAATCCAAGCAGTAAGATTTTTGTTTTCAGCTAATAAAAAGCAGGTGCCTCTCATGAGGATGGATGTTTGAGTCACTGACTACAATACTTTGTTTGTTTGTGTTTGGGGGGGGGGGAGCAGTGTGCTCAGAATACCACCAAAAGTATACAATATGTTTCAATACCTTACGTGCCCCGCAAAATTTCAAACATTTTTATTAATATTTAGTGTGCCTTCTACCAGCTTTCCTGACAGCATGTAGACGAGCAGGAAAGGCCTCCAGAAGAGAAATGAAAAGTTCAGTCTCAACTTCATTGTCATCTAAAATTCTTACGAGAGCAGTGTAAAGATTGTCTTTAGAGTTCATAATGGTTTTTCCGCTCTGGCTTTTTAGATAGAACTCGAATGTTCATGAGCTGTAAACTTTGGTGATGATTCAGGGCACTCTTTGTTCTCAAACAAATGGATTTGTCGTGTTTCTTTTTTTCTAAAAAATGGCGACCAAACAAAAAATACCAACATTCAGAGACCATCCGTCCAAAAATTGACCTAAACCTCTGAAAATTTGGGTTTGAGATTACAAATAGTCAAGCTTTCAAATAGTTTACAGTTTTACGTCATGCCCCTCCTCAGATCATCTTGCCAAGGTTGGGCTAAGGTATTGAAACACCCTGTATATTGCTTTGAAAATTAATTACTTCAAGAGTTTTTGTTCCACTCAAAGAAATTTCCTAAATGTATTAATCTTGAAGTAAACACTATGTGCATTGAAATGTAATTTTATAGCTAAAAAAAGATTTATTTTTTTTCTTCAAATTTTGTAATACACTGGCTTTACATTCCTCTCAAGGCCTCACACTAGATTCAGGTATATAATATCAAAATGTCAAATCTTATAACTGGTTTTGCTTTGACGACATAACCTTCAAGAAACTGATAAGAGAAATTTTGCATATCAAGTGTTTTGTGTCTTCATCCTGCAACGACATATCTGGCTTTTATTTATTTATTTATTTTGCACATTCAAGTATTTTGTGTCTTCATCACGCAAAAACATATCTGGCTTTTATTTATTTATTTACTTTTTATCTGTGAAAATACCAGTATGTTTAACAAAAATCTTGATTTTTTTTATTTGAAATCTGTAGGTTGGGCTAATTATGTCAAGCCCCCTAACTGGAACAAACCAGTGTGGGAGCTTGACTCAAATGACCCTGATAATAATGGCTATGAGAATGAGGATTTGATCGTGTGGATGCGAACAGCAGCCCTGCCGACATTTCGCAAACTGTACCGCCGTGTAAATCATTCAGGGACGTTTGAGGACAAATTTCCTGCCGGGGAATACAGAATAGACATTCAGTACAGTAAGGAACACCTTTTATGTGACTCTTCTTGTCTCCCCTCTCTTTCCTGTCTCTCTTTCCAGCTGTCATGGTCTTTGTCTACAGGCCTGACCACTTTTGTACAATCGTCCTGATATAACCGCATGCTCAGTTCTTGATCAGGTTGAAAGTGGCCTGGTACTCCAGCATGGCCATATTATAATAATAACAACAAAATATATAAAATATTGGTAGTATAAAACATTTGTTCAAAATATTCAGTTGTGGATTAAAGACCTACGCCATTCATAAAGAGTCAGAACTGTATGATTTTGTTCTCATTTTATTAAGTACCATTTAATGATCAATCTTGATTCGAATCACATTTACTTCTTGTCTTGACTTCACACTTGTCAAGGCCTCATTTCAAAGATCGAAGTATCTCATGACCTGATGCACTTTTCCATTTATGCTGTACCATAATGTTTATAGATGTTTAGTACTCCAAGTTCTTAAATAATTTTATTTTTGCTTCAAGACTACCCTGTGACTGCCTTTGAAGGAACAAAGAGCATTATTATTTCAACCACATCATGGTTTGGTGGCAAGAATCCATTCTTGGGAATTGCGTACATCGTGGTTGGGTCTCTGTGTTTTGTGCTCGGTGTTGCATTCCTGGTGATCCATTTGAAGTGGGGAAAAAAGTAAGTTCTCATTTCAATGAAATACACAAGGAATAAAACAATTAAAAAGTAAGGGGAAAAAAGGAGAACCCTGTAAGGGATGGGTCGTCCCTTATTATTTATTATATATTCATCATTTGATCATTTAGTGTAGCTTCCCCTATAGTTTGTTTTAGAGATCTTCCAAATTGTAAATGTCTTGCATCTTTTTTTTTAAAAAAAAATCTTTGTGTGCTTGTAATTATGCCATCATTTATTTGCTCATACAATTAAATTCGTTTTTCAGGATCTTTTTGTTGAAGTATATGGGATTGTCCACTGTGTATTGATTTTGAAAAACCTGTACGGAAATTGCTGAGGATATTACATTTAAAATTGATTTGTTATGACATGGGATTTTGGGGATGAGACACATTCAGAATGATTCATTAATATAAAAAGCTTTTGAAGCAAGGACACCAAGGTGGCTTTTCAACAGTCTCTCTACATTAATTGGTCATAATACTTTTAATAATCTCCTTTCTAAAATAGGCGAAAAAGGAAAAGAAAACGTTCAAGAAGTCACAGTAGTCTAAGATCCTCTCATAGTCGATATCGAGGTATGCAGATTGAATTTCGTTGGCATTTGGTTGTTTGTTTGAGAGTTATTGTTCTTTACATTTTTCAGAAATAAGAAATTGACCCTCTAGGGACTGGCGACCCAATATTTTAAGAAATGGAATATTTTTCATATGAAATTGCCAAATATTCTGTCGGCAAATGGAATTATTTAATCATGTACAATCATCCAATTTTTATTGTTAATCCTCCATTTTGTGTCTAAAATTAACAGAAGTTATATCTTAATAAAGATGAGGACATTTCGATAGCGCTTTTTGCCGAAACCTCAAGGTGCTTTACTATAAAATATTTACTTGCAATATGTGAACATTAGATATAATCGTATATTTTACAAAATTTATCATCAATTAAGTGACTATTAACACTAATTCAAACACATGCACTCTATGTATGTAGTGTGTGGTATAACAATACTTTACGGCATTAATTGACGTCACGATGTGAATTCTGTGACAGAAGAATTTTGTCAATTTTAAGAATTACAAATTGTTAAGAATTTAACCTAATCTTAAATCAGAGTCATCTCCTGAGAAGTTGTCACTATCACAAGAATGAAAAGGGAAAACTGTACAATTTATAAGAAAGGAGAACAGATTTTTGAGACTATTTAGGTGATGATGCTGAGAAGAACCTTATATATACCATTGAGAGACAATCAGGAGCACAGAGTTAAGGGACTAAAAGTTAGCGCTCGGCCACCTCTTAAAGATAGCATTACCATTCTAAAATGGGCATGCAATTAGGATTTGAGTTGATATGGATGAGGAACAAGAAGCAGATGTGGGATAGCCATTATTTTCTTCCAATTTTCTTCCTCTACATGGTTTCCTTAATGGTCTTTAAACATTTGTTTGTTGCAAACACAGTTTCTTTAATTGATTTATACTTTCTGATGTAAATAAATTGCACCATTTGGGATAAATACAGAATCTATTTGATTCTGAATTGGAATAGACCCTGTACAAGAATAAAGGTCAGATGGATATAAATCACATTCAAAAAGTGTTTTAATCATGAGATCACTATTGACTGTGCTGTGGAACAAGGCACTGGGGGAGGGGGGAGAGCAGTCAAGGATTCGCAATTTTGCCCTTCTCAGTGTGGTTCATAAAGCAAGGGCAAGGAGTAATGGTGGTGAGCTAGTAGTTTTCTTCACCCTGTTGACCAGTCTTATAATCTTCAGTTTTCAAACACCACTCTAATCTGCCAGGAGAGGCTGAATGTAATATAGCATGGTAAATCTCTAATCATACCTGTATATTGTATGACACTTAGTTTTTGTCTCAAATGTTGTAGTGTTTGTCTTAGAAGCATGAAGTAATAAGAGATTCCACAAAAAATTGAATTATTAAATGTAGACTTACCTTTTAACTCTATGAAGTGTGTAAGTTTTGTATGTTTTTACAAAGTATTTACATTACTTTGTGGAATAATTGGAAATAGCTATATAGGAAAAGATGATTGCATTGCTGGATTTTAGAATTTCATTTTTAGTATGTAATATCAAATCTCATAGTCTAACCATTCTTGCATGTCATAACGTTTAACGTCGTAGGGATTAAATTTGGACAGATTTTTAAAAATTTGGCCGCCAGTTCAACAGAACCTCTAATACATGGAATGGTTTTGTTGTCATAACGAAACTGATAGAGTTAGTATGCATCTCTTTAAGGATCAGTTCATTCTAGTTGATTTCTCAGCTTACTCGAATGACCATTTAGATTACTGTTTATTTTAATATTGGGCTCTTTCTGTATGAGAGCGGTGGCTGTATTCCCATAGGGATGAGAGAGTTTTGATGTTTTTGCCTTGATTTTATTACCTTGATAATCCACCATTTGATTTCTTTATCGTATTTTATTGTTGGTTGCTCCTTGGTTGGTTCTTTTTTTTTTTTGTTGTTCTGGTTTTTTTTTGGTTTTTTTCAAATTTCAATTTAGTATGTTGAAGTTCATTTCATTGTTTCCTTATAATTCTGATTTTTCAAGTCTTTTGTTTTACATGGACAAAAAACACTTTTCTCATCACTTGCTTTCATTTCTTTATTATAAGCTTAAAAAGGATGTAGCTTATTCCTTTATGTATCAATTATGTTATGTACACTTCTATTGCCATTCCATTCTGGCCAGTTAAGATGTTATATATTCTATTCTTAAACATATTGACTCACTTTTGATGTTTCTGCTAATTGATCAATTAGGACTGTTGAAAGCGTCCGCACACTTCAAGTTGAAACGATTCTGACCCCAGATCAGTCTGGTTTTGGTGCCCTCTGAGACACTATACTAGGTACCCTCTTGGAGGATTAGGTCTCATTTGTTCACCCTTTTGCAGCTTGTTTATGGGGATTGAATATCCTGCTTTACCTGATACTCTGTGTATTCTGGGTTGAATGTTATATGGATAAACCATGGAATACCTTGCTGCATTCTCTTCTTGATACAAAGGGTTGACCTGGATTTTATATTTCGTTATACACTGGATGGTGCCAAGATTTTCATTTGAAAGGCTGTGTATTCTCTTGCTTCTCTACAAAATATACATCCTTTCAAATGAAAAGGACAGAGTGCTGGCCCTCTTTCACTCACTATCTGGCTGTTACCATGCATACACACGCAAAGTGGTAGTTAGGTCAAAAAAGGATCACGTTGCACAGACATGGTTACATTTTTACTGTTTGTAATCGTTATCTTGCTTGTACTTATGAGAAGTAAATTTATTTGGCTTGAATTCTGTATAATTGCTTTTTTTTTTTTTTAAGTGCAGCAAGTGTGTTGTCATTGTATGTTTTGTTTGGCTTTTCTTCTTTTTTTTTCTTTTGTTTACTTTGCTATTTTTTATCAGTAAAAATGCTTCAGCCTTGTGGTAATGGAATGGGGATAGTGGAGGTGATAAACGTGTTTAAACAAACCGCCCTTTACATCTACAAATGCATAGCAGAGTTAAGAAACAAGAATGGATTGATATTTGCTACAGACAAGATTTTTCATGTACAGTGGAGTCCATTAAAGATAAACTCGCTTAAGATAAAATCTTGATTAAGATAAACTTTTCGCCTAGTCCCATTTTTCCTCTGTATAAGTGTACTAATCAAAGTCCAATTAAAATAAACGTGAATCACTCTCTGTCGCCGTCAGTCCGCTTAAAATAAATTTTTCAAGTCATCCTAGAGCCTCTTTCCACACCCAGACGGCCAGTAGGTGGAAGGGTTTTTGAAAGTTTTCTACATTCGTAAGGCCGATTTTCACTGGTATTATTCCTCAACACCCATCCCATGTCTCCTTTCCTCTTCCTCTATGGAGAGCAAAGGTCACAACGCCTTTCTAGATCTACAATACGCCTATAGATTCTAAATTTAGTTCACAGTAGGTACCACAGTTTGGGAATGGATATGATAAACCTTGCTTAAGATAAACCTCGCTTAAGAAAAACCTTGCTTAAGGTAAACCCTTTGGCCTGGCCCCAAGGAGTTTTTCTAAAGCAGACTCCACTTGTACTTTCTTGAATCTCTTAATATGGCTTATATTATTTATAATAATTTTATTTATGATATACTCCTGATATTGTCTCTCTAGCTTCTTTATGCAGATGAATACGTCCGACCTCAAATCTTATGATGGTACTTTTGGGTTTTGTTTTTAATTCTTGGTTTCCCTCTCATCTCAGCGTTTTGTTTTGTTTTTTGTTTTTTTTGTGCGTGTGTGTGTGAAGAATTCTTGTCTATTTTTTAAATTTTAATCTAATTTTGGTTTTTAATCTCACTCAACACACGAAGAAGAAAAACCAACATTGCAAATTTATAAGCTTCTGAGTTTAATAGTCATTGATGTACATTGATATAATGCCCGTGAGCTGTAGGAGATCATTTCAGATGAATGTTTGGAAGTACTATGATAAGTCATTATTCTAAGTTATAGTTTGGTCACAGGCTTGTTCATGCTTTTAGGAGCCTTTTAAGATACACTCTACCACATTTTGTCAGATTGATTATTTATAGGTTTGGCGGAAGAGTTGGAGGTTTGCTGAGTTTTTTGTTTTGTTTTGGGTTGTTTGTTTTTTTTAATCACCATTATGACTACTGTTTACATACCTATAAGTGCATGTTAAGATGAGCAGTGAAAGCAATGCAACCATATCAAAAGCAAAGAAAAAGAATGAACAATTTTATAGTGATAACAATCCTTTTAAGTCATTGATGAATTCTCTGAAATGTACTTTTTCATGTATTCTTTGTGTAACTCAAAGGAAACTGCATAAAGTGCAATCGCGTAGTCCGTTTTGACAGCAATTACAGGACTTTGAATTACTCTGCAAGGCAGAGCAGTAGAAGTCATAAGAATGTTATGTTTCATAAATAGATCCTTTATCAGTATTTTTTTTTTTTAAGATGGGAGAAGAAAGAAATTAAGTGTCGCTACTACAAACATGTTTTGATTTTGTTTATTTTTTCATTTCTTTTTTTTTTCTTCTTTTTTTTAAAAATGATTTTTAGAAATTTTGTTGGGTTGATAAGCTCAGTGTATTGGTACAAACTGTGTCCTTTGTTATAGAGAATTTTGAGAAGGATTGCATAGAATCTAGAAAATTCTTTAACGTAAAAGTTTTGTGAACTGAAAGAAAAATTAGTAGTTGTTTTGAATCATTTCATTGAATGAGATATTTTGAGACTAATTTTCTGGTCTTCTGATTTTACCTTCACACATCTTAACACAGATAAAATAGTTCTGATGGCCTTTGTGTTGAAACTAAGCCTATCATTGTTACACAGTGTATATTCTTATGTACACTCAGGTTTGCAGTTATTTAAAAAAGAGAGTTTTTTCCAAAGCAAAGTTCAGCATTAAATTTAACAATTTGTTACGTCTATGATCATATAAGCTTACTATTTCTAAGTGTAAGACCACAGCTCAAGAAAAGACATTTTTTTAATCTTTTCCTTCAATTCAGATCATACTCAGTCAATGGTATGAAACTTTTTTTTTTTTTTAATTTGGTTTCAGTTTAATTGGAATGTTCACTTTCCGGTGCTCTATAACATATTCAGATCATCTCCTGCTGTCATTGTCAAATGTTTTCTGTTCATTTTTATGTGCTTTAATCAAAATTCTCATTTATCTGTCTACTGGGAGAGCCAATACAGCCCAAATGTGTAAATTTATTGTTTTATCTATTTTTCCCTCTCCTTACTTTTTCAACAATTTTATAGCATCGTGAAACTTGATTCTACCGAATCAACTATTCCTCTCAAAGAATACCCCCCAGGTTTGGTTCAACATACTTTCCTTGGCATTCAAACATTTAAACCTCTTTTCTAACCACAGCTGGTTTGAATAGATTTTCAACTCTTTCATATATTTCTAGGTTTGGCTATTAACTTCATGGAGCAGAGCAATTCTTGACTAACTTCAGTTATATATTTTCTTTTAATTTTTAATGGCTTTTGACCCCAAACAAATATTCACTATAACACTGACCCGAGTTAACTTTTGTTTTGTTTTTTAGATTATTCTCTGAATGTCCATGCCTCCTTCTATTTCATTAATTGTTTCGTCCTTTATTTTCTTTCGCTCTATGTCACTCCAACCTTCCTTTCCTCTCTCTCTTTCTCTGTTTATGTCTATCTCTCCATCTTTGTCCTCTATCTCTCTCTCTCTCTCTCCCTCTCCCTCTCTCTCTCCCTCTCTCTCTCTCTTCCTCCCTCTCTCTCTCTCCCTCACTCCACTCTCTCTCTCTCACTCCAAC
>JAOYNN010158030.1:0-11146 GCA_025770095.1 Goniobranchus kuniei | reverse complement strand
TTTCCGCTGGATAGCTACCAAGAATTTGAAAGAGATGAATTTTGACAAATGTGAAAAGAACAGTGCTGAGGACCTGCTTATGGGACTTAAGACTGGCACCACAACTTATGCTACAGTCTTTCACTTGTTGTGTCGGTAAGCTGGACTAATTCTTTTTTTTGTAAGATTATGTCCCTTTATCCTGTTTTTCTACTGTAATTGATATGCTTAGTCCATTGTTTTTTATAAGGGGTTAGGGGAAAGGCATGGTCTTAGTGCTATAATATTTGATATACCAGTAGATGAGTGGATGATTTTCTTTTCTACACTGTTTGTATCCATTTATTATGTGATAAAATATTAAGAATATGAATGTTTTAGATTGTTTGTGGAAAAGTCCCTACCTCAGTATTGGTCTTAAGTATATTTTGGAATTGAGCTCTTTTTAAATAACATTTTATATTTGTCCATGGATTGTCTTAATGCTGAATTTTGATACCATTTTATTTTTTCTGATAAAAAAGGAAGCTTCTCTTTATGTAGCTACTTTAAATCCTTGAGCTTCATAATACATGAATGCCTTAACTTGAGCAAAATTGTCAGCACATCTCAACATTGGGATCATATTACCTGTTAACCATTTGATAGGCTCTAAAAGATGGTTTTTACGCCTCATGCACTTTCTGATACAACTGAGTCTTGGGTTCGAGATCTGTGACAGAAGAAATGATGGAATTTTGCCTTGGCAACATCTTTTCGTCATACTGTACTTTGATTTCCAACTATCAAGATTTCTTTTACTTATACAACATCCGGATGGAACCTCCAAGCTTTCTGTCAATCTGGGACAGGACTAGACACTGAAACCTACCCACTGTATGGGATTAATGAGCAGAAAAAAAAAAGTCTGAATGAAAGTCAAATTTCACAGAAACCAACAGAACTCAGGAACAACCAGCCCTCCAAAGTCTCTCAGGTTTCTGGGTTTTTTTTCCAGATCTTCCACGATTTCATCTCAAATCTCCCCAGTCTGAGGGTCAGATGTTGGGAGGTCTGTCAAATCCAGGCTTTTTACTCCACGACTAGTATCATTTATCATCCAGACAATTGTACTGCCCTGTAAATAACTCATCACTCAGATGATCAAAAAGTATTATAATTCAAATGAATTGACACACTGCTTTTTCACCTTTCCCCAGACATGCTGGTCTTTACTCACAGATCATTAGTGGCTATGCTAAGGGTGCTGATTACCGACCTGGACAGAAGTTCACTCCAGGCACAAACCAACATTCATGGAACGCTGTCTACATTTACGGCACTTGGTGCTTAATTGATGCCCATTGGGCTGCGAGACGCATCATTGGAAAGCCAAGTTCAACTGAAGATTTCCACTACCAGCTTGACGAGTGAGTTACAATACTTTTTTTTTTTTTGAATTTTATTTCAACATGTTTAATTCAGTTTTCAATTTAAAAACAAATTCTACTGTTTTTGTTTCAATATTTTATCTGGAAAACAAAATCATTGAAAAAGAAAAATCAACTTGTTTTATTTCAATATTTCATCTGGAAAAGAAAGTCAATTTTTAAAAGTTCAACTTGTTTTATCTCAATACTTCATCAGGAAAAGAAAATCCATTTTAGAAAAATTCAACTAGTTTTATTTCAATATTTCATCTGGATAAGAAAATCAATTAAAAACAATTCAACTTGTTTCATTTCAATACTTCATCTGGAAAAGGAAATCAGTACAAAATAAATTCAGCTTGTTTCATTTCAATATCTCAATATTTAGACTGGAAAAGATTTGGTTTTCTTCATTTGGATATTGAAGAATTTTCATGGCCTTTTGGTGCTGATAGTGGTAATGTTTTAAAACTTACATCTTGGATTAATATCTCTCTGGTGAGATAATTTTAAAATATCAGTTCAGTTACTTGTAAATCATGATTGTTTTGCAACTATTGTAGAGCTTATTAGTATATTTTGAGTTGACGACTTCTGTGCAATAGGTCACCATTATCACTGATATCAAATAGTGATTGTATTCCTTTGTCTTTGTTCTCATTTTGGCTTCTTCTAACATTGGATTTGCATCAGCTGCTGACGATTTTAACACCTTTGCCTGATGGGTTTTTTTTTTCCAAAGGCTTTATACCATTCTCCCTGTCTTATGCTACCAAAACTTGTGCTTAGAGAGCAAAGAAATGAAAGATGGAAGGAGATTTTTAGACATTACTTTTGCCTGGGCGGTGACTTTTAAGCCTACACCTATTCTTATATCATTTCCAATTATCAAATGTTCCTTTTTCAGGTGCATTTTGAGTACATTGGAACTCACAGTCCCTCTTTTATCAATTGAATTAATTTCATGAACCTTCCTTGTTGCTGTCTAAGGGCCAGAATGCCTCTGCAGCTTTTATCAGACTGTGTTTGAGTTCTTTCCAATGTGTTCTGTCGCTGGCTACACTCCTCAATTTTTAAAGTTTCCCCCTAGTATTTAAGACTCATAATTTAGTTTTCCATGGGCTTCAGATCTTGTTTGAGAATAACTGGTAATGTAAATGGTCTTCCTCAATTTGTTTCCCTGCATTAAAAAAAAAAAAAAAAAAAAAAGACATAACGAGACTGAACTACTCAACTACAAAGACAGGACAGGAGACGTGAGGTAAGTTTTTTCTTGCAGTTTTCATTTCTTTGTTCTTTTTAAAAAATATCTAGGTCCAGTATTTTGTTGTTCAGGAATCTGGTAAATTTTTTTCCACTATCATGTTAATATAATCGTTTTGTCTGCTGGTGTCTTTATGGTGTCTGACGAAAAGTGAAACCCGAAACGTCACATCTCCTATCCCCGTCTTTATAGTTGAGTAGTTCAAATCTTATTATTTTATAGAGTTTTCTGTAATTCACTCAACAGTCTAGCAGCCCATCAGTTTTACGCATTTTTTATAAAGTAGGCCGTTATTGGTGTGTTTGCTAGGGTTTCTAATCTCTGCTTAGTTGATGTCTGAAAGGGTGCCATCTTTGTTCTAGAACGTTTTGGGTTTGAGGTGTTTCATCTGTTTGTCCGTACAAGGACTCTTTTCAATTTTAATGTTGGGTTTTGGATGTTGAGTACCTATTTTGTCTGTTTACGGTGGAACTAGTTGAGTTTATCCTCTCTTTTAAGACAAGTAAATAATTACAGCACTATAGAAAACCACTCTTTCTATAAACCATTTGCTTTTGTATTGATTTGTTTTCTTTCTATCTATCATTACAGGTACTTTTTCTTGCCTGATCCTCATCAGCTGATTTACACTCACTTCCCTGAAGAACCCCAATGGCAGTTATTAGAAAGATGTGTCACGCTACAGGAATTTGAATCCATGCCCCACATGAAACCACAGTTCTTTAAGTATGGTCTAGAATTTGTCACACACCGCACTGGGGTCATTCACAGCCGTGGTGATTTACACATTCGTCTCCGATATCCAGCAGACAAGATTGCCGTAGCTTTCAATTTCACCATTCAATTTGAGGATGGGATTGAAGAATACAATGGTGTCAAGCTTAATCGATATGGAATGCAGGAGAACTCTGGAAGAATTTCCTCCTTTTCACTCCGCCTCCCAGTTACAGGGTCCTACATCTTGTACATCTATGCCAAAGAAGACACAGTAGAGAACAAGGACAATGTCTATGCCCAAGTGTGTGAGTACAAGATTGAGCAAGAAGTCGTTTCATCTCCTCCACCTGAACCTTATCCTCCATGTTCATATTTGAACTGGGGTGCTGGATCAGCGTTTTTCAGGTACAACTTGAATACTTACCAGCAGACTGCTACTATCAATACACTGGAAGGCAAAGTCGAGTTACAGGTGAGATGGATTCAGTTATTCATTTGAGTCATTGAAAAATGTTTGTGTCAGGTATATAATACAAAACATAAAATAAGTAAAGGAAAAGAGAAATATTGTGATAAGTTTGTTTTCTATATGTGTTAAAAAAATTTTGAGCTCTTTTGTTTTGCTGTGGGAGTCATTGGCTAAGGTGATCACATCTTGGCAGAAGTTGAGAGTCAAGAGGCATTCACCATAGTCAGTACAAGCGTGCATGACCACTTGGGTTCAAGCCTCACTAGTGTGCGGTCATGCTCATAACCGCAAGTCATCGGCGTTGTGTCCTTGGGTAAGGCACTTTATTTCGCTTACCTCACTTGACCTCACTTGACTCAGGTGTGAATGAGTACCTGGCCATTAAGACAGCGTGGTCTCTGTCTGAAAAAATGTATTCGCGCCTAACAAGCTGCAAGTCTCATTCTGGATGTTCTGTGTTGCTGTAGGTCAGGGGAGTAAAATGTTATTGTAAAGCGACTTGGGCATGGCTATGCCATGAAAGATGCGCTATATAAATGCCATCTTTACTTTTCTTTTGCTGTAATCAGAGATAGATCCATTTCAGGAATTTCCTGAGTTCAGGAACAGTTTTGAAAAATAGGATCTTCTTTCACTTGTGCATTTGATAAGTCAAAGGTAAAGTCATGGGATACAAGTGAGAAATTACTTTTAATCCAGTCTCTTTGAACAAAATTAAACTACATGCTCCGCTCATTAGTTTGTACACTTTGACACTGCAAAAAAGTCACACCTGAATTTGTATTGAGATAGAGTCAGCCCAGAAATCTTCAGGAAAGTTTATACGTGTCTGGTTCCAGTCCTGCAGATTCATTAAGTGAAAGGCATTGTGATATTTTCATTGTTTTATCGGTCACATGATTTGTTTAATAGTTCCTTCTCAAATTCTATAACCAAATTGCAATGCATGTGAAATTATAAACATAGCAAAAGGATTTGTTGATGTCACTTAATTTAATTCAAGGGCTAATGTCAAGCTTAAAGCTGCAATTAAAAAGTCAATTTGCATGTTAGGACAAATTTAGATGATCATATTATCCCACAAGTCTACTGTTTATTTGCAAAGCCACTCAGTATTATGTCATGTCAACTCTGTTGTTTCTGTGTCCCACTCTTTCCAGATTAGATTGGCTGGTCCCATGCAGTTTGTGGCAAAACTGAAGAGTAACAACTTCAAAGATACAGACTTGGAGGGCTATGTGTTGCACAGATTTGTTGGCAATACTGCTTATTTCAATGTGAGCTGCCCAGGAAGGGGTGAATACGGTCTTGAGATTTATGCCAACAATCCAGAGAAAGAGGGAACAACTCTGTTCCATGTTGCACAGTATCTGATATTGTGTAATGAAGATGTCAAGGTAAATGTATATATATTATATAAACTGTACCCACTGAATTCTACAAAAATTATAACATCTTCACAAATAAACAAAAAAAAATAAGTCCAGAATCTTTGGACGCTTATTCAGCAACATCATCATCTTTGTAAGATCTTTTATCTGTTGAATTCTTCTATGAAGGAGTTGAAGAGAGCTAGCATCCCTTTCCTTGTCATCATTGTCTCTGACCTTGGCCTTGACTTCACTGCCATCTGTAAAAGATTTACGCATTTTCCTTTTGTAGGATGACAGTATATCTTGCTGAACATACGACACTAGGGTGGACTGATATTTATTGCCTCCAAGATAATATCTCCATTATTACTGATACCGTTAACATAAACCATACATGAAACGAAAGCCTGAGATTTCAGCTTTAACTTGATGCCTTTATTACTTGACAAAATTGCTGTCTGTAGCAACATAGGCCTGCCAACGACCAACTGGTTTTTGCAACCCATCGAGGAAAAAATTGACCATTTTTTATCAGCACCATTTATGAACACTGGCCTCACTTTCATCACTGTTGGCATATTGTTGGCCCCTTAAATGATCCATCAGCTTAGGAAACTGATAAAAGTCACATACTCCCAGGTTTGGACTGTACGACGTATGTAGCAAAACCCAATGAAGTATAAAGTGTTCTAAGGCAACTCATGGTTGGTCATGAAGACTTGCTTCAGATGCATTGACTCCATTCCATTTTCTTGCCCATTGTCAAACTGTACTTACATCAACACATAAATCACGAAATACATTTTTCCTTCTTTTATGAACATCAATGGGTTTACACCCTTCAGCTGAAAGAAATTCAGCCACGGAATGCTGTTTAAGTCGAATTTCTTCTGGAGAAGCTATATTTTACTTATTTATTCAGTTTCATCTAAACAAGGTCACATATCGACTTGACATAATATGCACGTGGCAAAAAATTTGATGTTACACGACAAATTATTTGAAATCCGTAGAAAGTACACATGTTTCTATATGGTATACAAATTTGATGACGTATTATTGGTAAGATCAGAAGTTATTGAGGAAGAGCAATAATTACAAGCCAGAGTAGTATTATCATCCTGAAGTTTTCATCTCACAAAAAATCTCTCAAATATTTCACTCTCTGTCTTCATCAGGTAGAACCTTTGCCAGCTCTTCCGCACAGTTACCTTGGTAAACAACAGCGTTTTGATGAATTTGGTTTGAGCACTTTATCTCACAATGACCCCGTCATCCACCTGGAGGTCAATACCGTCACCATCGCCCTGAAGACATCTGTGCCTGTGCGTGTAACTGCCAACCTGATTGCGGTGGAGAATGATGAGGAATATCCTGACTTTGTATTCTCTAACGCCTTGGGCAATCAAGTGTCTTTTATCGTCAACTTGCCCACCACCGGCTACTTTAAGCTGCAAATCTACGCCATACCCTTGGCTGACACTAGCCAGCAACTGCCAGGCGTCTTCAACTATCTTATCAATTGCAAAGCAGTCACTCAGGTAAAATGGAGGAATTGGGCTTTTGTGATTAGGAAGTCTTGGGGTTGGTTATTTTCTCTGTCAGCTGTTTCATGTCATGAGATGAAAGTTTTCAATTCAGAAATAGTGTGTCTGACCACCTGAATTTTCCTCATTCACCCTCCTCCCCTCTCTTTTTCACCCACCTTATTTGACAGATTGTCTACTTGATTATTGAAGACCACTTCATAGAAAAGGGAGATTAGGGGGTGGGGTGGGGGGCTGTTACCATGTTTGCTGGATTCACTGTAGAATCTTTTGAAATATTCGTAGGAATATAAACTTCCTGATGTTTGACAAATAAATCAAAAGTCAAAATCAATTTTTTGTCCATGTCAACTACTCTCCAGGCGGTGTTCCCATTCCCCAAGCAGTATGCTCAGTGGAAGGAAGGCTGCTTTATGTATGAGCCAGGGGTGATTCCCACCAACAGGGGCCCACATGCTCAACAGGTTCAACTCACCCAACTTCCACCCTCAGTCAACTTTAGAGTCAGCATTCCCAAGGCTGAGGCAGTTGCTATTGTTGCTGGACAGAACTGGACCCACTTAGATCGTCTACAGGTAAGAAAAATGATTTTGTGTGTATGGCTTGTATTGCACCTCAGTTTTTTCGATTGGGGGCTAAGGTATTGAATCACCCTGTATAGGAGAGGAATAGAGATGAAAGATTTAGTAAAACATTTTGTAAAAAAATATTATTGGCTACTATGGAACCTGCCACCATGTTAGAAATAAACATAAATAACAATTTGTAGAGGTTCAAAATATTCAAAACTGAATATGATTTTTACAATTTTTTAATGAATACACTTGGTTTAAACATTGATGGGTGTAGCCTGCTATGCTGTTTGACAACCTTTTAAGTTGATTTTTATGATTTTTAAAATTTTGAAAAACACCCTCTGGAAATGTCACCCAAAAATGCATTTACTTTAAAAAAATGTTTATAAAAATATCTAATGGAAATTAAAAAAAAAACAACAAAAAAAAAACAACTCCCCCACAAAAAAAACAAAAGAAAAACAAAACGAAAACAACAAACAAACAAACCCTAACCATTTACTCCTTGTGAGTCAGCTTGCCAGACTTCATGGCTATAGACTGAATAGTTGTTGAGATTTTGAGACTGGCACTTCCATCCCACGGATAGAGATCTTCCAGTGATTGCCTTTAAAGCATTCCCTGAAAATGAACGTTGACACAGTTCTTCATTGCAATATGCAAGTCCCTACAGCTGGAATTCTCTTTCGTTTTCTTGGTGCTTGAGCTGTCAGCAAAACCTTCAAAAAACACCTTGCATGGTTTCATAGGTTAATCATAAGAATTCTGGTTTATGCATCTCTGTGTTCAAAGTATGTTGACTTGTATCCTGTGGATTTGTTTACATGTCCATATCCCTAGAAAATAATTCTTTTTTGTGGTTGGAAAGGGGGCGGGGGGGATATGATGGCAGAGATTTTAGTTTGTTCATATCTTGTATAAGGGTCTAGAGTGGGTGTTTTAGAAAAATTACCCTATTATTATTGTTACCGTTTTTGTTATTATTATTATTAGTAGTAGTAGTAGGTAGTAATATTTGTATTATTATTATTATTATTATTATTATTATTATTATTATTATTATTGAATTTATTGTGTTTTCTTTCAGGGTGCTGAATGGGGTGGAGTTGTAGCTCTGAGCGGTCTTTATGGACAGGGTGTGAAGTGTACTCTCAATGCTAACTTTGGCGGAGACAAGTCCAGCTATTCCACTCTGTTGGAGTACACACTGTAGTGATAGTTGACACTAATCCTATGGCCATGTTGTTACTCTGACAAAATTATTGTTTGTTTTTAGTTCTTACAACAAGGAACATAATTATACTTCTAGGATATATATTTTTTAATTTTTAAATTTATTCTTACTCCATTCGAAAATAAATTAGCTTGGACATATAAAATAGATATATACTGCATTGTCTTTTATCTTGTTGCATTGTTTTTAATTTTTATTAAATTTTCAAATAAATCTCATGTTTCATATTTCCTAAATAATTAATCAAAGCAGGTGTCTTTCTATAGAGTTGTGCTACAAAATTTAAAAAAACACAACTGAATGTTAAATGAGTCTGAAAATAAAATTGTTTCCAATCAAACTGGGGATTCTGGTTGTACTGTCAACGTATCACTGCTGATGCTAAATAATTTTGATTTTTACTTCCTTAAAGTGTAACTATCCTGCTTACTACGTGCTTATTGTCCTTTTCACTTTTTCCAGTATTAAGAATTCCAGACCCATCAGTTAAACAAGTGTTCAGAATTTCCTTTTCTTCTCAGTCTTGTGCCCTTGTGTTTGTATTCTAAGTTCTTCTGCCTTTTTAGTTTCTTTTTAGCTTATTGTATTTGTTGCAAATAATTCTCTCTGTTTCTTTTCTGTGTTCATATGTATGAGATTTAATTCCTATGCCTGATGAATCAAAATCTTTCAGCTTTATTTATTAATTTCTCCTCATCTTTTAATATCTTTCAATATCTTCCATAACTACGCAACATGTTCACTTTCTGAAGCACAAAAGTGAGATTTTTTTCCTCCCCCTGTAGGCATTAAAAGTGTAACCAAAGATTCATCTACACCTTAGGAAGGAATCAAATTGAAGAATACAATAAATAAAAAAGCATGATATATATAGCTCTGCTTGTGAAGTATATGGGTAAATCTCAGTTGGATTTTTTTTTGTTTGGGGGGGGGGGGGTTTCTGTCTGTCTCTCTTGATGAGATTTATTCATGCAGCTGGCGAGTAATTCTCTTGCCTGATTTAAGTATCGGTATATCTCTAAATGTTGTTGTGGTTTTCACTTGTTAGACATAGTGCCTGGTTATTTTATTATCATCAATTCATGCATGATTTTCCTATTTTTTGTTTTGGTCTTTTTTATTTTTTTACGCAAAGAGTGAATAAAGTAGTAAATGGCTTTTGTTTTTTATGAATGCAATGCAATCTGACTTCATATCATATGAAAATCTACCAGTAAGGTTTAAGATATTTTATATTTTATTAGAATTTTGACAAAGTAAAAAAAATAACAAGATATATTTTAAGGCTTTGTTGTTAGTAAATCAAACTATTTTTAAAAATACTCATTTAGAGTTAAAGACAGGGAAGTTTTACTGTACTTTTGAGATTATTGCTATAGCACCCTTTCTCTGTCTCTCTCTCTCTCCTCTCTCGTGCTCTGTTTCTCTCCCTCTTCGTCTCTCTTTTGTTCCTTCGTTGTCTTTTCTTGTAGGGTGTATGCTTAATCATTATTAGTGTATGTGTCACACATACTCACACCTTTCTGCACTTAATGTCTTCTCTTGATTTCTGCAATAAAAAGTAACTGTTATTCAAATACATTGGTTTATAGTGATGAGTGATATGTTCTATGTGCTTTGTTGTTGTTGTTCTGTTTGTTTGTTTGTTTGTTTGTTTTAATTTTTATTTGCATTTATTTTATGGTGCTTGAAAATTGTTTTTGACGTCTATTGTTGGATTTTGTTTATTTCGTTCTTCAGATTTTCAAAATTTTCACTGCTGAGTATGCACTTATATTGAATCCCGTCTTGTCGTGCTTGTAGTTCAATTTACTTCTTTTGTTTTATGATTTAATATAGTGGCAGTTGATACCGTATGGAAAGCTTGTTCTTACATCGTTTTTCTTCCCCCCACTCTATTTCTTTTTTATAAGTAAAGATGGCATTTATATAGCGCAAGTTCCATGGTATAGCCATGCTCATTGCACTTTACACTGACATTTTACTCCCCTGACCAACAGCAACACAGAACTTATAGAACAAGAGCTGCAGCCTGATGTAGGCGCAAATACATGTTATTCGGACAGGGACAGTGCTGTCTTAACAGCCAGGTACTCATTTACACCTGAGTTGAGTGAGGTAAGGGAAGCAAAGTGCCTTACCCAAGGACACAACGGAGATGAATTGCTGTTTTGAGCCCGCCCGCACACTAGCGAGGCTCAAACCCACGCTGCCACGCACGTTTGCACTGACCATGGTGAATGCCTCTTGACTCGTGTCGAGATGTGATCACATATTAGCCACCCAAGGTCTACATT
Organism: Goniobranchus kuniei; assembly: GCA_025770095.1. Lineage (NCBI taxonomy): Eukaryota > Metazoa > Mollusca > Gastropoda > Nudibranchia > Chromodorididae > Goniobranchus > Goniobranchus kuniei. The sequence continues at coordinate 282 of JAOYNN010158030.1, read as the reverse complement.
ACACAAGCCACCCCACGCTTACATTGCACACAGGCAATTCAGACCTGTAAATTCGTAGCCAATTGTCGGATTTCCGCCAAAATAGACCTTGTCATTAAATTAAAATAGAAAAAAAAAAAAAGAAAACAGAAACAAAACCAAAAGAATACAAAAATGTTAACCAACGAAGACAATGTTTTGGTCGTCCCATCAAGTTTACGTCTAAATACACCGATTTAACCTACCCCTACAAGTCTCACCACCGCCCTCTTTGGCCATATAGAATGCTAAACGCAAGGTCCA
>JAOYNN010157919.1:0-11148 GCA_025770095.1 Goniobranchus kuniei | reverse complement strand
TCTCTCTCTATATATATTATATATATAATATATATTATACAAACATATATACACATACATATATTTATACATATACATACACACATACAGATACACACATATACGTATATATACATATATATACATACATATATATATATACATATACACATCCACATGCACATGTATACATATACATATACATAATACACATAGTTACAATACATACTAACATATAAAAACATTGAATGATTATATATTTATAAATGCATACATACAACTTTACACTCAAAATTACACTCTTCGCTTTCGTACACATCCTTGCCCCCAGAAAAAGCTAATCACGTGATGAATCACGGAGGAGAAGGGGGACACAGAAGACGAGGAGGACGAGGAGGAAACAAAGTGTGAGGACAGGAGGGAGACAAAAATAAAAAAAAATGATGATGATGAGTAGGAGGAGCAGGAGGAGATAAAGTAAGAGGAGTAGGGGGGGAGACAAAAATAAAAAATGATGATGATGATGAGGAGGAGGAGGAGGAGACAAAGCAGGAGGAGAGAGGGGGAGACAAAGAAAAATGATGATGGTGAGGAGTAGGAAGAAACAAAGTAGGAGGAGAGGGGGGAGACTTTAATACAAAAAAAAAAAAGATATGATGATGAGGAGGAGGAGGAGGAGAGAAAGTAGTAGGAGAGGAGTCAGAAAGAAATCAAAAAATGATGATGATGATGAGGAGGAGGAGGAGAGAAAGTAGTAGGAGAGGGGGGAGAGACAAAAATTTTTTTAAATGATGATGATGATGATGAGGAGGAGGAGGAGGAGGAGACAAAGTAGGAGCAGAGTGGGGGGAGACAAAAATAAAAAAAAATTAATATGATGAGGAGGAGGAGAAGGAGGGAAGTAGGAGAGGGGGAGACAAAAATAAATGATGATGATGAGGAAGAAAAGGAGGATGAGCAGGAGGAGACAAAGTAAGAGGAGGGGGAGAGACCAAAAAAAACAAGATGATGATGATGATGATGATGATGAGGAGGAGGAGGAGGAGGAGGAGGAGGAGGAGGATAAGGAGACAAAGTAGAAGGAGAGGGGGGAGACCAAAATAAAAAAATGATGATGAGGAGGAGGAGGAGGTGACAAAATAGGAGAAAAGGGGTGGAGACAAACATAAAAATTGATTATGATCGCGAGGAGGAGGAGGAGGAAAGGAGGACGAGGAGGACGAGGAGGACGAGGAGAAGGTGAGGAAGACGAACATTAATATGGTGAGGAGGAAGAAAACAGAAATGATGATGATAATGATGTTTATGATGATGATCAGGCGGGGGAGGTGGAGGAGAAGGAGGAGGAAAATTAGAAGAGGGAAAGAAGGAAGAAAAAAAAGCAACAATTCAGATGATGCTGATGTGGAGGAGGAGGAAGACACAAAGTAGAAGGAGAAGGGGGAGACATAAGAAAAAGGGATAATGATGAAGAGGAGGAGGAGACAAAGTAGGAAGAGAGGGGGGGGAGACAAAAATAACAAAATGATGCTGATGAGGAGGTGGAGGAGGAAGAGACACAGTAGGAAGAGAGCGGGGAGATAAAATTTAAAAAAATGATGTTGATGATGCGGAGGAGGAGGACGAGACAATGTAGGAGGAGGGGGGGGAGACAAAAATAATAAATTATGCTGATGAGGTGGAGGGCGGGAGAGGAAAAATAAAAATTGATGCTGATGATGCGGAGGAGGAGGGGGAGATAAAGTAGGAGGAGAGGGGTGGGAGACAACAATAAAAAATGATGATGATAAAGAGCAGGAGGCGACAAAGTAGGAGGAGAGAGGGGGAGACAAAAATAACAAATGATGATGATGATGATGATGATGATGAAGAGGAGGAGACAAAGTAGGAGGGAAGGGGGAAACAAAAATAAAAAATGATGATTATGATGAGGAGGAGATAATGTAGGAGGAGAGGAGGGAGACAAAAGTAAAAAATGATGATGAGGAGGAGGAGGAGGACACAAAGTAGGAGGAGAGGAGGGAGACAAAAATAAAAAATGATGATGATCATGACGAGGAGGAGGGGACAAAGTAGGAGCAGAGGTGGGAGAGAAAAATAAGAAATGATGATGATGAGGAGATGGAGGAGGAGCAGACAAAGTAGGAGGTGAGAAGGGAGACATAAATAAAACATATGATGATGATGAGGAGGAAGAGGAGACAAAGTAGGAGGAGAGGAGGGAGACAAAAATAAAATATGATGGTGATGACAAGGTGGAGGAGGAGGAGACAAAGTAGGAGGAGAGGAGGGAGAGAAAGCTTAAAATGATTATGATGAACAGGAGGAGAAGACAAATTAGGAGGAGAGGGGGGAGAGAAAAATGAAAAGATGAAGATGATGATGAGCAGGAGTAGAAAAAGTAGGAGGAGAGGTGAGATACATAAATAAAAAATGACGAGTAAGAGGAGGAGGAGGAAGAGGAGGAGAAAAGGAGGAGGAGAGATGGAAGACAAAACTAAAAAATGATGATAAAGAGGAGGAGAAGACAAAGTAGCAGGAGAGTGGGGAGACAAAAATAAGAACAGAATGATGATGATGATGAGCAGGAGGAGGAAGAGGAGACAAAGTAGGAGGAGAGGGGGCAGGAGACAAAAATAAAAAAGTGAATATGATGAGGAGGATGAGAAGCAGAGAAAGTAGGAGGAGAGTGGGGAGAAAAAAATAAATTAAATGATGATGAGGAGGAGGAGAAAGAGGATGAGGAGGAGGAGACAAAGTAGGAGGAGAAGGGGGAGACAAAAATAAAAAAAATGATAATGATGATGACGAGGAGGAGGAGACAAAGTACAAGGAGAGTGTTGGAAACAAAGATTAAAAAATGATTACGATGATGATGATAAGTAGGAGGAGGAGGAGGAGGAGGAGGAGGAGGAGGAGGAGGAGACAAAGTAGGAGGAGAGGAGTAGACAAAAATAACAAGTGATGATGATGATGGGGAGGAGGAGGAAGAGGAGACAAAGTAGGAAGATAGGAGGTAGACAAAAATAAAAAGACTGATGATGACGATCATGATGATGATGAGGAGGAGGAGAAATAGGAGGTGCGGAAGGAACAGGAGGAGGAGGAGGACGACGACGACGACGAGGAGGGCGAGGAGAAGGAGAAGAAGACGAAAATTATTATGGTGAGGAGGAAGAAGAAAAGAAAAAATGATGATGATGGGGAGGAGGAAAAGGAGGAGGAGGACCAGGAGGAGGAGGAGGAGAGGAGGAGGAGGAGGAGGTGTAAGAGAAGGAGCGGAAGATGTGGAGGAGATAAAGGAGGAGGAGAAAGGGGGAAAGACAAAAACAAAAAATGATGCTGATGATGCGCAGGAGGAGGAGGAGACAAAGTAGGAGGAGATGGGAGGGAGGGGGAAGACAAAAATAAAAAATGATGCTAATGATGCGTAGGAGGAGCAGGAGACAATGTAGGAGAAGAGGGGAAGAGACAAAAATAAAAAAAGATGATGATGAGGAGGAGGAGGTGGAAAAGGAGGAGGACGAGGAGGAGGAGGACGAGAAGAAGGAGAGGAAGACGAAAATTGATATGATGGGGAGGAAGAAACAAGAAATTATGATGATGATGATGATTATGATGATTATGATGCGGGGGAGGAGGAGGAGAAGGAGGAGGAGGAAAATTAGAAGATGAACAGAAGGAAGAAAAAAGCAACAATTCGGATGATGGTGATGTGGAGGAGGAGGAGGAGGAGACAAAGTAGGAGGATAAGGAGGAGAGATAAAAAAAAGGATGATGATGAAGAGGAGGGAGAGACAAAGTAGGAGGAGAGGTGGGGGTGGGACACAAAATAAAAAATGATGCTGATGATGGGGACGAGGAGGAGGAGACATAGTAGGAGGAGAGGAGGGGAGACAAAAATAAAAAAAATGATGCTGATGATGCGGATGAGCAGGAGGAGGAGAAAAAGTAGGAGGAAAGGGGGAGGGGGAGACAAAAATAAAAAAAAACTATGCTGATGAGGAGATGGAGGAACAGGAGACAAAGTAGGAGGAGAGGTTGGGGGGGGGGGAGAGACAACAATAAAATGATGCTGATGATCCGGAGGAGGAGGAGGAAACAAAGTAGAAGGAGAGGGGCGAAGACAAAAAAAGGATGATTAGGAGGAGGAGGAGGAGGAGGAGGAGGGGGAAATGGAGGAGGAGGACGACGACAAGGAGAAGGAGAGGAAGACGAACATTAATATAATGAAGAGGAAGAAAAAAGAAATGATGATGATGATGACTATGATGATCGTGAAATGGGGGAGGAGGAGCAGAAGGAGAAGGAGGAGGAAAATTAGAAGAAGGAAAGAAGGAAAAAGAAAGCAACAATGTTGATGATGGTGATGTGAAGGAGGCGGAGGAGGGGACAAAGTAGTAGGAGAAGTGGGAAAGACTCAAAAGAGGAGACAAAGTACGAAAAGATGGGGGGGGGGGGAACAAAAATACAAAATGAAGCTGATGATGCGGACGAGGAGGAGGAGACATAGTAGGAGGAAAGGAGGGGGGGTTAGGAAAAAAATGATGCTGATGATGCGGACGAGGAGGAAGAGACAATGGAGGAGGAGTGGGGTGGGGGGTAGACAAAAAACAAAAAAAAATGATGCGGATGATGCAGACGAGGAGGACAGAAAGTAGAAAGAGAGGGGGGGCGGAAAACAAAAATTAAATATGATGCTGATGATGCGGACGAGGAGGAGGAGACATAGTAGGAGGAAAGGTGGGGGGGGGGTTAGAAAAAAATGATGCTGATGATGCGGACGAGGTGGAGGAGACAAAGTAGGAGGAGAGGAGGGGGGGGGAGAGACAAAAATAAAAAGTGATGCTGGTGATGCGCAGGAGGAGGAGAAGACAAAGTAGGAGAAGAGGGGAAGAGACAAAATAAAAAAGATTATGATGAGGAGGAGGAGGAAGAGGATGAGGAGGAGAAGGGCGGGGAGCAGGAGATGAAGACGAAAATTGATATGATGGGGAGGAAGAAATAAGAAATGATGATGATGATTATGATGATGATGATGCGGCGGAGGAGGAGGAAAAGGAGGAGGAGAAAGGAAATTAGAAGAAGGAAAGAAGGGAGAAAAAAAGCAACAATTGTGATGACGGTGATGTGGAGGAGGAGGAGGAGGAGGAGGAGACAAAGGTGAAGGAGAAGGTGAAGAGATAAAAAAAAGGATGATGATGATGAGGAGGAGGAGACAAAGTAGGAGGAGAGGGGGGGTGACAAAAAACAAAAAATTATGCTGATGATGCGGACCAGGAGGAGGACACAAAGTAGGAAGAGAGAGAGGGGGGGGGAGGTAAGTAGGAAATGATTACGTACTGGAAACAATCCTATTACATGGGCAGGTATCACCAATCCGACTGCCACTCCAAGCCGATCAGTAAGGTCCATACCTGATTGTCGATACCTTTTGATCCGATACTAGACATACTGGACCTTAAAAAGGACTTCTTAAAATAATGATGACAATTCTTTATGCTGTTAAAACAAAACACCCAGAAGATAGAAGAATGTGTATTTTTGTAAAATTCAGTTGCGAAGGTGTTTTGCTGGAAACATCATTATTGCCAGGTCCTTCAAGAATTTCTGGCATTCAGTCGCGCGTTGGTACCCTCACATTATCTCCTCCCTCCTCATGTAAAACACTTCACCCGGATACCTCGCGAGACTTTGTGTGTGAATGAGAGTACTTAGCGGTTAAGCGCTGTCATTGCTTGAAAAAAAGTCATTTGCGCCTAACAGTATGCAAATCATGTTCTAAGTGTTCAGTATTGCTTCCTGTGAAGGGAATAAAACGTCATAACAAAGCGCTATGGGAATGGTTACTTTTATTTTTTTAACGATCACTATTAATGCCATCTTTACCTTACTTTTCAGTAGGCGTATATTTGTTCATGGATTATATTTAGCCTATAGCGCTCATCGGAAAAGAAAGCCCCAAAGTTTTGAAGTAGTGAGGCAGTGCTGTTCTCTTTCTTAACATTTATTCTCAGATATCTTCTATAGATGTTTACGGCTTGTCCATTTAGAATAGGGATTATTAAAAATGTCGATGTTCTGTGTTTGACATTTGTGATGACGTCATCAAAACAAAAGTGGAAACAACAATCGATAGCCGTGATATTCTATGAGCGAGAAATGAAAATAGCCCCATTAAAATTCGATGGCGGTAATTTAAATTTCATTCCCAGCGTTGAGCAGCACAGTCAGGAGTCTTGATTAGCTCTGGCGCCGGTAACCAAATGAAGCCTACATTTGGAGTATCACAGCGCTTTTAGCTGGCGCCGGTGATGGGCTTTCATTGATCTTGATATTTTACACGATTTCCTTCTTGTATTACTTGTAATATGACACTTTCCATGCTTATGTAATGAATTAAAGATGCCAGTACGAAGGCTGGTCGATTGTGTCTGCACATTTTCTATAACAGTATTATCAATATCAACTTAATGTCATTATCAATCCACTCTCTCCTTCCTCCCCTTCACCCATCATCGCCTCCTCCCACTCCTGTATTCAAAGTCGACCAAATACACCCGCCTCATGAAATAGTGTAATACCAGAGAAATGTATCGTAAAGGTGCGCAGACAGAATGGTGAATTAAAGATGATTTAAGACCAGTCTTCTCCCTTCGTTAAAAAGAATCCCTCCACTCAATCAAAGCGAATCAATGCACATTGTCATACGAATTTGCCAACGCGCTAAGAAATAATAAAAAGCAAGGCATAAACTAAAGATTCACACAAATGCTTTAGATAACACGAAAAATAGCTACCCCCTCCCTTCCCCCTCCACCTCACGGACCTCTCCTTTCTCCCCCGTCACACGTACACACATACACCGTTCTTTCTTTCTTTTTTTTTGTGTTAACAAATGTCATCATGTTTCATTGATTTTTTTTCTCTCTTCATCTAGGAGACGTCTATGTTCCTGCCATGTGGCACGCGCCTTTGCTAAGAGAAAACCGGAAGTACCCTGTCCTTATCGTCTCACATGGTATTGGAGGAAACCGGACATACCTGTCCACTTACTGCTGTGAGCTGGCCTCCCACGGCTTCGTGGTTGCTGCTGTGGAGCACAGGTATGTGGTATTTGACCTTCAGGTTAAATGCCATTGTTTTGACGAACTTATTGACACTTGTAATGCTATTGTGTATAATTGGGATACTGTAGTCAACCCCTAAAGGCCGGTGAAGACATATTAAAAGATATGCTGCTAACCAGGTGTAATTAATATATTATATGAAATTATGACATTACATTGCAAGAGAATGCTACAGATGTATTATCAGAAAAGGGGAAAAGATGAAAACTCAAGAGAAGGTAGTATATGGATGCAAGTAAGGAAGATGTTACAATGACTGTAAGATATAATCATTCATTGAAAAGGACAAACGAGTTGGAGACGGAAGATCCATGGAGCTAAGCATATCAGGATATTATTATACAAGAAGAAGAGGAGGAAGAAGCGGAAGAGGAGGAGAAGGAGGAAGAGGAGGAGGAGATAGAGGAGGGGAGGAGCCACAAGAAGAAGCATCTTTGAATAGGCCTAATAGCATAGTATACACACTTATTGACTGCAGGGTAAACTTAATATAAAACAGGCCTTCTTAATAGCACAGCTATTAATTTGTGTGTCAGTGTTAAACCAGACCTAGATCTAGATTTAGATCTGCAGTCTGTGCTGTTGTTGTTGTTGGTTTTTTTTAAAAATACGATCAGGTCTATAGATTTTAGACTACTTCGTTACTTTAGGACGCTAACCTCCCAGTCCATCTAACCTCTTACTTAACTGAAATTGGAATGGTACAGCCAAGGAATTTAATTTGGTGGAACAAACAACAGTTTTATCAGATGTGAAACCAAAACCGTTTGTGCTCCCTTGAAAGCATTTCCTAGACATCAGATGTGCCAAGTACGACCGTCGTGGCTGCAGAAGATTAAAAAAAAACAACAACAACTGTTGCATTTCACGATGGCCCCGACTCAACTTAATAGGCTATTAAAGATTCTTTAAAGCGCTTAGATCTAGATCTGGTTGGGATATTTTATGAGTCATTTCAGTTCCATGGATATAGAATGATGGTTGCCTGAGTAAGAATTTCATATAGGAGGCAGGCGGAATACGGTAATAATATCAGCCGAATGTGTGAGTTATCGTGGATCAGGTAAATATAGACATTGATACACATTGAAATGGGAGAAGATCTACATAGCACATCAGATGGACGGTTTGGACTAGAAGCCTAGGTTTGGACAAATTAATCATTTTAAACGCGACACACGATACTATCAAATTATTTTGATGAACATGACCTGCGACAGGTATGCACGGCACGCGGATGATACGAATTGTATTCCTCTTCTGCTACCCGTAACAATGGGTTGTACGTACTTCGTGGGTCAAATGAATTAAGAACAATCTTTAATATTAGCCCTAGATCTCGCTGCTTGAATTCACTTGTACATGTGAAAAGTAAAGTTAGTCCCGTACCCATGACGGAGTGTAGGGGAATAGGGGTAGAGCCCTAATTATACTAGGCATACGGCATAATGTGGTAGTCTGCCATTGCTTTCCACGCCGACTTTACTTTCGACAAGTCTAGAAGACCTAGCTACCCATTTATACTGCTGGGTGAACAGGGGGCCCCGAACAAAAATCCACTACCCGGCTGGGTTCGAACTCGGGCTTTCTCGCATGGCAGTCAGCCGCTCCTCCAACTGAGCTACCAGGCCACCGATAGTAATGGTAGTAGTAAATAATGAAAAGTCTTGGTGCAAATTACATAATAAAAAATAAACATGTTTTAAAAGCTGTTCGTAAGATAATAGCTAATTGCGTTTTTTTTTTTTTGGCAAGTATCTGTCATGAAAGAGATAAAGTTTAGAGTGAGTCGGTTTTGTCACTCGTACTCTCCTTATCACATCTTTCCGTACAACACCAAGTATCTAAGCATATCGTTTTCTGCTACTTAAACACAAATCTACATTGATGAATTAAAAACAGGAGACCTTTGTTCAGAATCAGTGTGGTAGCTAGAATATGTTGTACCTAAGAAGGAGAGAAAATAAAGCAAGCACTCTAACCCGTAGATAAAGACATCATTTGATAATATATTACATACAGAGCACACAAGTATTCCTTTTCCGAGGGAATGGATATAATCAAGGAAAGACAAAACGTTGAATTTGACAAGCCTGTCATCTCATATAAATGTCTGTAAGTGGATGTCTCAAGGCTACCTATAACACTAGCACAGACCTGGGAAAATACGACTGGTTAGAAATTATGGCGGAGTTCTACGTCTGGACCTGGCAATAGATGGCCGGGGCAAGAGGAATGCTCTTAGGCACGGTATTAAGGAATGAAATGGGCCATCGCGTGGAGGAGAGTCAGTTTGAATAGCCGGATCGGATTATTATCCAAGAGGGAAACAGTTACAAGGGTTACTAATGAATGTGTTGTTTTTATATTAATATTATGTAAATGTCTGTATGCCAGATGGATGATCGGTATGCCGTGTTTTTTAATGGGTCAAAAATACCAATTTTACATTAGATGGGACAATGGACATACTAGATATAATGAAGAAAAAGAAAAACTCTACATACATCAACAATATAAAAAAAAAATAAAATATGAAATAGGTATACCCGGTGTTGTCCTATTACCTTATCACTTTTTGCTGTTACCTAATAAGATCTGACAATTTTACTGTAAACCTCATTTTCCGTATTAGTTTCTTTTGGGGTGGGCAGTGTGGTTGGTTCTTCTTGACAGCCATCTCTGACCTAATTTGATTTTGATTCCATTCATGGACAAGTGAGAAAAATATTAGAATAACGTCTCTCGTTGCCAAATTTTAATAGTTAGACAATCTCATTTGATTCTTGCTCCAAAGTTGCATATCAATATTATTTTTGCTTATTATTACGTTTGTTCAAAGACCAAAATGTCGTCGTCATCTAAAATATATTTCGTGTATTTGCTTGCAGATAATATAACATCATATTTGTTCTTTCACATAACTTTAACGTTGTATGTATTGTTCATATCATATCTGTTCTTTCACAAACTTTAACCTTGTATGTATGGTTCATATCATATTTGTTCTTTCACACAACTTTAACCTTGTATGTATTGTTCATATCATATTTGTTCTTTCACCCAACTTTAACCTTGTATGTATTGTTCATATCATATTTGTATGTATTGTTCATATCATATTTGTATGCATTGTTCATATCATATTTAATTTGTATGTATGGTTCATATATATTTGTTCTTTCACACAACTTTAACCTTGTATGTATTGTTCATATCATATTTGTATGTATTTTTCATATCATATTTGTATGTATCGTTCATATCATATTTGTATGTATTGTTCATATCATATTTGTATGTATTGTTCATATCATATTTGTATGTATTGTTCATATCATATTTGTATGTATTGTCCATATCATATTTGTATGTATTGTTCATATCATATTTGTTCTTTCTCTTGGTGAAACTCAAGAAGTCAGCGTTGTTCTTAAGTAGCAAGATCTAGATTGCTGGTACTGTTTTGTTTGTTTGTGTTTTGATTTTTGTCTTTTGTTGTTGTTTGTGGATGTCTTTGGAGCTGAATGTCTGGGTTTTATTCGTCTGATTAGTTGTTTGTTTGTTTGTTTGTTTGCTTTTGTTGTGTGACTTTGCGTCTTTTGTTTCATTTTGCTTGATGGAATTATTATGTTGTTACCTACGACCTCAAAAGATGTTGTCTGGCTTAATCTTCTATATTTTTCCTCACATCCCCCACCCCTTTTTTAAGTGTATAAGAGACTTGTCTACTTTTGTTTTTCATGTGCCTTAAACCTGCCACAGGCAATCATTGAATTCTCTCACCTCTTCCACTTGCCGTAAACAGGACCCATAATATCATCATCCAACGCCTCGTTGAACCGAAATTATGTGAACTGAGGGAACTGTTGGCACCACGATCAAAAGCGTAACCTTTGAATAAGACTTTCCTGAATCCCATTATAAACTCATTCCTCTTGTCTTTTGGGTTGAGTGTGACTAGGAGACAGAGAGAGAGAGAGAGAGAGAGAGAGAGAGAGAGAGAGAGAGAGAGAGAGAGAGAGAGAGAGAGAGAGAG
>JAOYNN010157808.1:0-11149 GCA_025770095.1 Goniobranchus kuniei | reverse complement strand
GATTGTAAGATAGTCGTGAATTCCTTCTTCAACAATTTAACATACATCTCACGGGACACTCGATGTGATTAACACCGCTTGATTACGGCTCGAGTCCGTCCTGTGACATAGATCCAATAGTGAAATTGTGAAGGAGAAACTCATGATGGAGGTCAATGATGCCACTGAACAGCCCTGTGTTATGAAGATCTTGCGCCTTAAGTGGGATTCCTTTTCAGATCATTTTGAATTCAGTGTTTCAACGGTGTCACCAGATATTGTGGTGATGAAACGTTTGGTTTTGAGTTAACTCTCAAGAGTTTTTGATCCTCTTGGTTTCCTTACTCCTTACACAATTGTCGCTAAGATCTTATTCCTTAAACTGTGGAAACTTGGGACTAAATGGGACGAAGAGGTCCCGTGTAATCCAAGCTCTGGCTTTATCGCTTGGATCAAAGGGCTTGCTCTGCTACAAGAGTTCGAAGTTCCCAGGTGTTTTGTAAATCAGTCATGGACTACAAGTGATCGTGTTGAATTGCATGCCTTTAGCGATGCTTCAGTCGAAGCTTATTGTGCGGTTGTGTACGTCAAAGTATTTGAAGAGGATGGTACACAGAGAATGACTTTGGTCATGTCGAAAGCAAAGGGGCCCCGGTCAAAACAATAACAATGCCTCGATTAGAGCTAATGGGATGCCTTTTGAGTACACAATTAATCAACTTTTTTCCCCAAGCCCTTAACTTGACCCAAAATACGCAATGCTACTATTGGACAGACTCAATGGTTGCGCTTCACTGGATTCCAAGCGATTCTGTTAAGTGGAAGACGTTTGTAGCTAACAGAGTCTCTGAGATTCAATCTTTAACCTGTCCATCAAGATGGAGACATTGCCCAGGCAGGCAAAATCCAGCCGATATAGGCACTCGAGGCACAAGCGCCAGAACACTTGTGGCCTTTCAAGACTGGAATTTTGGTCCACAATGGTTGACAAACGAGGAAGGAAGCAATGAAGAGGAGAATGGTTTGATTGACGCAAACCTGATGTGTTCAAAAACACAATGACTGAGCACCAGCAGAACCAAACATCTGTGCTTCCTTTTGCACAGTGGGGAGAGTTCGCCAAAGCCATGAGAGTTGTAGCATGGGTAGTACGATTCATGTTGAATATCCGGCTGAATAAGAGTGGGCGAAATCTATCCAAAACATTGAGCCTACAGGAGTTTAAAGAAAGCAAAATTACAATTTTGCGACATGAGCAAGAATGTCAATTGTCTTATGAGTTGGAAACACTGCGAAAAGGAAACTGTTTCAAAGCGTTCAATGATTTACCGACTAAGGATCGTTGTCCACAGCCTCCGCTCCGCTCCTCAAAAGTACGGGCTGTGAAAAGTCTGTACAGAGACGTGAGGATAGCTATTGTCCACAGGAACCGCTACGACCCTCTTTACCATGACGTGTTTTCACAATGTGAAGCAAAATGGCGCCTACTAGACGGCGAAAAAATATTTCTTCTTTGGTGGTACAAAAGGAAACATCGTTGTCACGAACGCCGTTATTTAGTCCATCCAATATGGCATGACTGCAGCCAGCGAGCGAGGAGATTTCAGACTCCTACCTCAAATATTCGCTGATGAAGACAAATGTGCTGACTATATACGAATGAAGAAAGCAACATTTGACTTTCTCCTGGCTGCATGCTCCCCTCACCTAAAGAAACAAGACATGAACTGTAGAAAGGCAATCCCACCAATCCATCGGTTGGTGGTTACTATAAGTTGAGGTGTAAAGCTAGATTATATCTCAATCTAATTATCAGCAGGTCTGGGTAGTCAGCTAGATAGCTAGATTGAAAGATAAATAGATACACAGACAGGCAGCTGGACAGACGTACTAACAAACAGAGAGATTATAGCTAGACAGATAGACATATATGCATGGACATATAGATATATCGAGAGATGGACAGACAGACCCACAAACAAATAGTTACATAGATATAAATATTTGTAGATAGATTGATAGGTTGTGACAGCTTCCATCAAAGTTTGTTCCTCCATTTTCAATCTTCAAAGCATATAATAACATGTTAATCCTCCCACTTACTAATAATTATAAGACAATGCCATGAATTATGATCGCCGTGTCAAACACACACGCACACATACACGAACACACACACTCACACATAGCTGACTCGTACTCACAATCAGTAAAATGTTTAACATGTTTGACGTACAAAATTTGGAAGCGGGGCGTTGATGATAGAAATTAGCGGAGCGGCTGGCTGTTTGACGCTTTCACCCTCATTTTGTGATGACAGAAGCGGAGCGGAGCGGAGACTGTGGACAACGGGCCTTAGTCACAAGTCTAAGGAACCGAGAAAACTTTTACATTTTAACGTGAATTATCCCGATCTCTTTCTTTCATCTTCAATGGTTTATTGACATAAGGTCGGGGTATCATTCGTCACTTTGGTTAGAGATTACTAATAGACCATTTTTATAGACTTTCGAGCCCCTGTCTTTGAACCCCTCGTCCTATTTGGCACGAACTGTAAACAAGGACGGCTTTCTTAGTATTTTGCCTGGGCACTTACTCCACATTCTTACAGTTTCATCTTTTAACTACCCTTAAATCACCGTCCTAATAGGAAAAGATGAAGACGAAGGTCAATCTGCCTTAGATCTAGCTTGCGCATTCGCATGCATACACACAGAGATATGCAAACATGAACACTGCTAGAACAAAGCCATATAAGTTATATATTTTCAATCCGCATTCTTCTTCCGCTCTTTTCCTTCTGCTCCTTCCTCCTGACGGACTAAATCAAATTAGGTATTACTTTCAGTGCACATGTTTGGTTGACACTACCGAGTCTTCTTCTCTATCTATGCCAAAGCTTCTGCTGTTGAATTTGACAGTCGAGTCAGTGGCATGTTTTTTTCATAATCTTGATATGATAATTATGATATGATATAGTGTTTAAGGGCTGTCAATTAGGTCAATGACCTTTAAATGCCCTGTAACAAAAATGAAGGGAAAAAAGAAAAGAAAACAGAATGATAGTTAAAGATAACATTAAAAGGCAGATTAATCATATATCAGACACGTAATTTAACCATTGAAGCTTCCTGTCAATGGCAATCTTAAAGCAATTCAAAGAACCAGAATCTTTTTCTTTCTTTTTTGTTTGTATTTAGCTTAAGGTCATTCAACGTTTTCACAATTCTAAATCTTGTAGTGTCTTGGAAAACGTGTGTAAGTGGCTATTTATTTCAGATTTTGACACATCTTAATTCCTATTGCCTGACAGTCTACTTTCACATCTGTTTAGGTTAATGTGCTGCTAGTTCATTGATTTATCAAAGGGTCCATTTCTGCCCTTGTAAAATGGTGTTATTTTTATTTCAATTTTCTGCTCCTTTACTGTTGTCCATCGCAGTCTTTTAAAATTTGATGATGTTCTACCAGCTGTAAACACTATGTAATCATTAGTAGGAATGCCGTGGTATTCTTCTGCACTTTTTGTAATTCTTGTAATTGATTTTATTTATGATGTTACTGGCCACAACATCCACATTTAGCCATATGCTTTTTTGGCTTATTCTGATTGCTGTACATACGGCGCTACATATTTTGTTTTTGTTAAGCTGTTGGTTTATTTGCTGTTTTTTTACATTATGTTGTATAGTTTTGCCTTTCAAGATGGTTACAGGCCTACTAAATTCAAGTGCCACATTTATATATCAAGGATCACATTAAACTCTTTCGTGGTACGTATTACATTTAATTCAAGAGACATGCGCACTCCTTTACATCAAAACATATAACGAGAGCTTGCATTTTAGGTCTATCATTTTTCCTAAGTTTTAAACACGTTGTAACTACAACAACGTTTTAAAATCAAATAATCAACGAAGAAGGAATTTATTATAGATTAACTCTACATCTACTCTGTTCAAATATTTTAGATTTACAGCAAAATTTGGATAAATTAATAATCTTTCCATTTCCTTCTAGATAAATATTGACAATGGAAAAACGGGCACATTTTCTGTTGTTGTTTTTTTTCTAGATCTTAATATTTTTACTTGTGCACGGGATTACCTTGCTAAATTGGCACATTATGTCTAAACAACTAAATAATTGCAGAGTATTAGCCTACATTAGCTATAGCTCCACTTAGTATTGACTCGATTGCTTGGAAGGCATCAACAATAATTACTATCTGTATGGAAGTCGTTGATTCGAATCGAACATAGTAAAATCGTATTTAAAACCATGTTGCTCTCTTGTGTCAGAAATTGACTATGACGTAGAATCGAATACACAATTATCTGAGGGCATTAAAGTTGCAGAACAATAGAAACTGGGGAGTTACCCTCGCAGGGTACGGCCCTCACAATGTTTGTAGCACTGAAGTGGACGTTATATTTACGTCGAATGTACGAAACCTGGGTGTTACTCTAGACAACAAGCTTGCAATTGTTGATCATGTCTCCAATATAATCAAACGTTAATACCAAAAAATGTTACTATTGTCGAGAACGCCTTAACATTGTATGCATTTGTATAATCAAATGTTGTAATTTTCACTTCCATAATATGTTTTTCAAAGTAAGACCCCATACTGATCAGGACATCTGAATCTGTAAATTGTTGATGACATTTTCAGTTCTATGTAGACTTGATTTCTGCAATGCATTGTTATTGACTGCCATAAATATATAATTGAAAGACTGCAGAAGATTCAAAACAAGGCAGCTAGAATAATTACTTTGACCAAAATTCAAGAAAATATCACCCAAGTACTATCAAAAGTTTATTGGCAGGCTAGAGCAAATTGAATTGATTTCAAAATAATGTGCCACATGCACACTTTCAAAGCAATTAATCATATGACACCAACTTACATCGAAGAACGTTTCTCAAAATATGTGCCTAAAATCTCTCTCAGGCCAACTAATACAATACTCTAATAAAGAAAATTAGATGTAAATAATTTAACAAGAAAAACATTTTGCAGTAGTGGCCTCCCTTTTATGGAACAATTTGAGTTTGACAACCAAAGTCCTTCCTTCATTCAAGGAGTTTATTAATATCTGTGCTTCAATTCATTTAAAAGAACCTAAACACATAATATTTCAAGAAAGCATTTCTCTGATGTCCTTAAATCGACAAAGTTATTGATCGATTGACAGTTTACCTGTCATATCGTCCGCGTTATAGATCTAGATTCTAATCTTGATCGCGAAATACTGTATGTCTCACGAAATACTGGCCGCCAAAGTACTTCGTGCGCTTTCTGAGTTTACTTATCATGTTGGCTGCAGTATAGATCTAGATTATAATCTTGTTCACGAAATACCTTGAGTCGCAAAAATACTGGCCGCGAGAGTATCACTCGCACTTGCTGAGTTTACCTATCATACTTGCTGCGGTATAGATCTAGATTATAATCTTGTTTGCGAAATACTATATGTCTCACGAAATACTAGCTGCGAAAGTATCTCACACGCTTGCTGAGTTTATTTATCTTGTTGGCTGCGGTACATATCTAGATTACAATTTTGTTCGCAAGACACTGTGTATCTCACGAAATACTGGCCGCGAAAGTATCTCGCGAGCTTGATGAGTTTACCTATCATATTGGCTGCGGTATAGATCTAGATTATAATCTTGTTCGCGAAATACTGTATGTCTCACGAAATACTGGCCGCAAAATACTGTATCTAGATCTTGTTAAAAAGAAATGTTATGCATAATTCAGGTGATTCGATAACAAAATAGATTTTTGATAATAATTTCATGTATCACGACATACTGGCCGTGGTCAAAGACTGTATCAGTATCTCGTGCGCTAGCTGAGTTCTCCTTCTTCTTCAAATAATCCGACTGACTCAGTAAAACTGAGTATAACTGAGTTTTTACCTATCATATTGGCTGCAGTATAGATCTGGATTGTAATATTGTTTGCGAAATGCTGTATGTCTCACGAAATACTGGCTGCGAAAGTATCTCGCGCTCTTGCTGAGTTTACCTATTATATTGGCTGCGGTATACATCTAGTCTGGATCATAATCTTCTTTGCGAAATACTGTATGTCTCACGAAATACTGGCCGCGGAATATTGTATCTAGATCTTGTAAAAAGAAAAAAAATGTTATGATTCATTCAGGTGATTTGATAACAAAATAGATTTCTTATAATACTGTCATGTCCCACGAAATATTGGCCGCTGTCAAATATATCGTGTACGCGAAATACTGTTTGTCTCACGAAATACGGGCTGCAAAAGTATCTCGCGCGCTTCCTGAGTTTACCTATCATCTTGGCTGCGGTATAGATCTAGATTATAATCCTGCGAGATACTGTCTGTCTCACGAAATACTGGCCGCGAAATACTATATCCAGATTTTGTTAAAGAAAATAATGCTCCTCTTCATTCAGGTGATTCGATAACAAAATAGATTTTTGATAATACCCATTTTTGTGATTCGATAACACAATACATTTTTGAAAATACTTTCATGTCTCACGAAATATTGGCCACTGTCAAATACTGTGTATGGTATCTCGCGCGCTTGTTGATGTTCTGTTTATGAAAATTTGTCTATAGATCTGAATCTCAATCTGTCTTTAGATTCATTCAGACTGCTATCTAGCTCTAGATCTACTCTCAAGATCTGTTGGTCTTGCTGACTTTCTATTTTCTCTAGATCTGAATTAGATCTGAATCTTGTATGCTTCATTCAGGCTGTCATCTAGCTCAAAATCTCATCTAGATCTCTTGGTTTTGCTTTTAGATCTGAATCTCAACTTGTAACGCTCGCTGATTTAAAAAAAAGAAAAGAATCTCAATCCCTTTTTCTTTATATATCTGAATCTGAAGGTCTTCTATATGATATGATATGATGATATGATATATGATAAAGGGGTCACAATTTAGGCAACTAGACCTTTAAATGCCCTGGACAATAGGAATTGCATTTCATATACAGAGACAATGTGTGTGACAGTATACAATGATAATGTAGTTAGTAGCATAAGAATCAATTGTCATAGACATATCTTAATTGAAACAATTCTTTGTCAATAGCACTTAAATGCTGAGGGAATCTGAATTTTTTGTACTAAAACTAAGGTTATTCCAGATATTAATTGTCCTAAAGATAAAGAAGTTTTTTACGGATATTTGTATTATATCTCTCCAGAAATATTTTGAACTTATCCACTCTAGTGAAGGTATTGTGGGAAAATGCAACGAATTTTGATGCATTCAGATTGTCCATGTTATGAACAATTTTAAACAGTTGAATAAGGTTTCCTTTAATCCGTCTATACTTCAAAGTGGGGAGATTGTAAGAAGTCTTAATCTATCAACACATGACACGTAGTTTAAAGAGGGTAGCATTCTTGTCGCACCTCTCTGCACATTCTCAACCATGACAGATTGCCGTTCGAAAATGGGGCTCCATATACAATTAGCATTCTCTAATATAGAACGCACCATCGATTTATATAAGGTGATAAAGATATCATAGTTTGCAAAGGTAAAACTTCTATAGATAATATCAAGGAGTCGATTTTCTCTATTTGCACAATCATTAACATGTACATCAAAATTCAAATTCCGATAAAAGATAACACCAAGATCCCTCTCCGAACCAGTACAAGACAATCTAGACGGTTTCCCGGGTCAGAGTAATAAATAATCATTTGATTATTTTTACCAATATGTACGTCTTTACATTTAGATATATTAAATTCAAGTTGCCATAAATAAGACGACCGAAAGAGGGAAGAAAGATCACCTTGCAACAATGTAGAATCGTTAGTGGAAGAATAGATTTTTGTATCATCAGCAAACATTTTACAATTGGTTTTTATCAGGTAAATCATTAATAAATAAAATGAACAAAGAAGGTCCCAGGACACTTCCCTGAGGCACACCACTGAGAACAGGTTTAGAATCAGAAAACTGACCAGACACAACAACTCTTTGAGTACGCTGTCGCAAGAAATATCTCATCCAGTAAAGACATTCCCGACAATACCATAAGCTTTAAGTTTTATAAACACTTTTCATGGGGAACAGAATCAATGCCTTTCGAAAATCTAAATATATAACATCAATATCGTGTTTTCCATCAATCAATTTAGTATAATCTTCAATGACGTCCAACAATTGAGTTATACATGACCTTCTATTTCGAAATCCATGCTGAGAGTTGTGCAACAGTTGATAAGTTTTAAAAAAATACATTATATGGTCCTTCAAAATTGATTCAAGTAATTTACTTAAAATGCAAGTAAGGCTGATAGGACGGTAGTTTGAAGGGTCTTGCTTATCTTTCTTCTTAAAAATAGCAGATATATTGGCTACTCTTAAATCATCTGGTATATCACCATTAGTCAATGACTTTTCAAAAATAGTACAAAGAGGCAAGGTTATTGCTTTGGCCACTTCATGTGATAAATGGGGATGTAAATTATCAGGACCAATGCTTTTTGATTTGTCTATATGTAATAATTTATTAAGAATTATTTCTTGCGTTATTTCAATGTCCGGTAGATAGTGAGAATAATTTCTTAAATTGAGTCAAGCAGTTCAGATTTCAATCTTTCTTTTACAAAAACACTGGCAAAATGCTGATTTAGAATTTCAGCCTTTTTATAGTCATCAGTTATTATCTTGCCATCTTTCAATTTTAAAACACGTACACCGGTTTCTCTTTTTAATTTTGAATTAACATAATTCCAAAACACTTTAGGATTCCGATTCTTCGTTTCATTAACAACCTTTCTCTCAAAATTCAAAGCAGCATGTTTTATATTCTTTTTAGTAACAATCCGAATAATTACATATTTATTATAACTTTTAATATCCTAATCTCTTAGGTATTTCTTAAAGAGTTTATGTTTTCTATTAATACATTTTTTCACATCTCTTGACATCCATTATGGTTTACGTATTGTTTTTGATTTGTTTTGTTTTGTTTGAGGGAATAATCGTTCTCCAACAGATCAAACGTTGTGTTTTTAATATAGGTCACTATAATATAAGAAAAACTAATCAAGGAACTCATTTTTTGTTTTTTGTTTTTGTGTTGTTTTTTTTAAATACTTTTTAAATGAATTACGAATACAAATTATATATAATCATGAAATATGTTAGGTCAACTTTAAGATGGGTTTAATGTTATATTTATTAACATTGTTTTGATTTAGAAAGCATTACGTTCACGATCACATGTCACACTGTAGAATTGGAGAAACAATCCTGGCTTGCAACATGTTATAAGCATTAAAGGCAATGGACATGAATTTTGCTTCGTTTTGTTTTGGTTTGGTTTTTGTCGTTGCAGTGGTGGTGTCTTTTGTTTCTTTGGGGTTTTTGGGGGTTTTTTGTGTGGTTTTTTGGTGTTTTGTTGTTGTTGTTGTTGTTGTTGTTGTTTATGGTGGGGGCGGTTTAGTGTTTTGGGGGGAAATGTTCTTTGTCTTTTTTTCTTTTTTTTTATGTAAAATTATTAAACACATTTGTATGAAGTTTTTAAAAGCATAAAAAGCTTGCTCATAATATCTCATATTCTCATGTCAATAACAATCAGTGTAATCTTTCTGGGTGCCCGGTAGCTCAGTTGGTGGAGCGGCTGACTGCCATACGAGGTGGCTCGAGTTCGATCCCCAGCCGGGCAGTGTTTTTTTTCGGGGTCACCCTGTTCACCCAGCAGCATAAATGGGTAGCTAGGTCTTTCTAGACTTGGAGAGGTAAAGACGGCGTGGAAAGCAATGGCAAACTACTACAGTATGCCGTATGCCTAGTATAATTAGAGCTCTACCCCTAATTCCCCTATACTCAGTCATGGGTTCGGGACTAACTTTACTTACCCTCCCAATATATCCACTCTTCGACAATTAAAACTTTGTGGATTTTATAATTGCTACTTCTTTATGGGAACTGAGTAGATAAGGAATATACTGAATTGAATATCTGTTTGATATCAATAATAGGGATTTATCTGTTTTTATTTGAATTTATAGGATTGATACTCTTTTAACCCTATCAGACCAATTGACCGATTTTTCAGTAATTTCCTATAGTACTTAATAGGCCTACCAAGTTACCAATTTTTCGATATTGGATAAGCATGACTTTTATTACATTTGCTCAGGAGGCCAGGCAGGGACAGAATATAGGTTCAGGAACCAGGTTTGGTAGATTCAAAGATATATTTCCTTGCTTTATTATTCCACTAGGTAGTGTCAGCAGTTCGAATTCTAGGTCTCCAGAATTTTCTGTCATGAGCGTCTTCTGAAGTGATGCTCATCTTCCATAGATCTTTCTCGACACTGTCCATCCACCTTCCCCTTTGGTGTTCCTCTTGGTCTATCACCTTCTACTCTCATGTTTAGTATTGCCTTAACTTGATTGTCCTCGTTCTGCCTCATAATATGTCCGTACCATCTCAGTCTGATCTCGCAAACTTTTTTCTTTTATACTGTACACACATAGCTCCTTCCCGATATCTTTGCTTTCACTGTGTTCTTCCATGTTACTCCTTTGATTCTTCTTAGCATTTATTATGTAATAGATGTAATATGTTTTTAACAATTTTTTGATTGATCTGTGATAAGGATTAAAAAAATGGCAGATCAGAAAAGGAGGCAGCATCTACTGAAACAATTAGTGATATTGTAATGTGGGGTGTTTTTTTTTGGGTTTTAAAAAAAAAATAATTGAACTATTTTTCAAATTATGTTCTGAACTTCTGGGCAAACATCAAAGTCCTTAATTACCTAAGAAAATTGAACCCGAAATACTTCCAGATGAATTATCTGCATTTTTCCATAACAAAATAAAATGCATCCAAAAGTCATGTCATTTTATCATCCCGTTCTGAAAGTTGTGACCTTGATATGATTCCGATAGATATTCTGAATGATTGCCTTGATGTTCTGTTGTCATCACTTACTAAATTAATTGATAATTCTCTTATGACTGGGTATATTCCAACTATTTTCAAAATGGCTGTCGTAAAACCCTTATTAATAAAGAGAAAGTTGGTCCTGAAATTCTTAATAACAAATATATGACTCATTCTCAAAAGGTGGTCTCAGCAGGAGGGGGTTCATTAAAACATCATTTTACCAAGAACTGCTTTGTTTA
>JAOYNN010157697.1:0-11150 GCA_025770095.1 Goniobranchus kuniei | reverse complement strand
TATTATTATTATTATTATTATTATTATTATTATTATTATTATTATTATTATTATTATTATTATTATTATTATTGGTAGTGGTGTTGGTGGTGGTGGTGGTAATCTTCTTCCTGGAAATCGAAATTGTACAATGGAATGTAATTTCTGAATTTTATTGTTTATTTGCCTCCCCAGATCCGCCATGTCTAGTCACGAGCGCAGATCTCGTCCACCTGGACAGAGTTTGTCTTTAAAACTGGGAAGATCTCGTTCAAGCAGCAATTTAAAAGACAAGGTAATATTCTTCGAGTCTCAGCAATGCATCCCTCAAAATCATCAACCTCAGACTTTGGATCCTAAAATGAAAATAATAAAAAATGGGTCACGGCATGATCGCGGGAATTTGTCAAAAAGGCAACATCGAATAGCGTGTCGAGTTGAATCGGCGCCTTTGGCGGAAACGAGCGATTTGGGCAGCAAGCCACCAGAAAAAAGTTCCTTAGACTACACAATGGAAAGTAATTACTTAACCCATTGCCAAAACGTGAGCAGTGGGAATTGGAGCGAAAATTGCAATAACCGAAGGGACAGATCGCCGCATCATTCAAACCATCAAATACAATGTTGCTTCTGCTCGGATAGGGTAGGTGCACCAAGTTCGAACATTTTACATATCCCAACATCCAAAAGGGGAAGATTAAAAGCATTTTCACGAGTAGATAATGAGAAATGCTGTGAGAGAATTCAGAATAATACCAAAACCACTCCATTAGAAAACCACAATCCTCATTCACATGAACAACTTACACTGATGCCTCATTCACAATGTGTCATAGAGCGTGAGCGTTCCACTCACACTTCCTTATCTGATGCCGAAGGCACGGTATTAGATTCAAATTTTAAAGATAAAGATTATATTGGTAGCACTTTTAAGGCGAATAATGCCCCTTTCACAAAAGACTCAACAAAATTAATAAAAAATGATTTGCCGTTTTCCCCTTGTGGTACTCTCTTCGAGAGGTCCCCTTCTCCTTCCGAATGTACTGATTCTCCTTCCGAGGTATCAGGTATGAGCCGGAGCACATCCCCTGCATGCTTTTCTGATGTTGCATCTAAGGACGATTTCAACGTCACTATTTGTCATCAAGCTCATGACTGTCTCTCTGATCCCGGTAATGTTGGCCGCAGGCAAAGTGGATCTGATAACGAGAGTCAGAAGTCGACGGCGACAATCAACTTGACTCTTGGAGACGCGACTCAGCAATCTAGAAATGCTGCTTCCAGTCAGAGGAAAATTCACGTGATCAAAACGTCCACATCGCTTCCAGATTTCCTTCAGCGTGAAACGCCAGCTCCTCGACTTGATGATTGGTTGAGTTCCGTTATGAAAATCCAAGAAGAAAGGTCCGTAGATAGTCAGTGGACTTTCCCTGATTACGATGTGCAAAGCCCAACACAGGAAGAACCCTCTGGCGGGTCACACATTGCAGTTACCACTTCGTCAATCAATGGACAAAGATATGATGAAAATGGCTCATTGATAACAGTGACAGCCTGTGACAAAAAAGTCATGGCTACACAAACAAATTTAACTATTCCGCCATCTAAAGGTGTTCCTCGGCAAATCAATTCTTATCACCAATGTTCGTCCCCTTCCTCAGAAGGCCAACAATATTTTGTCTTTCATTCAGAAGAAGGGCAGGATCAGGGACACGAACTGCTATTGTCTTTGAGTCCAAATAAAGAACAATTAAAAGCATCTACCGATCAGTCTTCTATTATCCACTCTCAAGTTAAGGACGTTTGTGCAATGACTGATGGTTATCTCAAAACTCAGAAAATGTATGAATACAGGCAATTCCAATTTCCACCTCTACCCCCAATTACAATATGTGTGACAGAAGCCAGAGCGTCTTGTAAAGAAAAGATATCTAGGGGTTTTTGTTCTAACCAAAACTGTGCTCAAGACCTTTATGACTGTCATCAAACACTTTGTCCATCCGATTGTCGTCAACGCCATAGTCGGTATTCCCCGGATCGTTCTCCCTCCTTTAGTGTGTCACCCCACAACAATTCCGTCACATCTTCAAACATCAGGTCTTCATCAGAAAATACCAGGACTCCTGGTCCCTATAGGCTTCCCTTATCCCCTCGTAGCAGTGTCGGTAGTGTAACTAGCATATTATCTACACGATCCAGCAATGCAGATTCTGCCGTCGACCTTTGCCCTCCCGATGATGACCAGGATATGGAGACGGAAACCGAAGACCATACGGATATATCGTTGGCGAAGAAATCTTGTTCATCTAGTGTGTTTAAGTTTGGTTCGGATTCTTCAAAGCACATCAGTAATAAGTCATCCAAGGGAGATCATAATTTCAAAGACCCTAGTCATCCTGATTGTCAAATACCACATTGTGATATGTCTCCTGCAGCCCAGCAACAATCATGCAATAACGCCCAGGTTGACAAAACTTGGAATGAAAACTTCCTAGTATTCAACGAAATACCGCCGTTACCTGGTCCGAAGACAAACTGTGTGGCTAGATATCAGACACACGTTTCAAAATCAGAAGCTGGTGATGCTGTGCCATTACCATCTCTCGCATCGTCTGCTACTCAACCTATTCCCAATCCCCTTACTGTAGCAGTTCAAAGTCATGGACCATTCATTAAGACCAGAGGAAGTCAAATTGTTAAGAGTGAAAAAAGCACTGAAATGCCCCACAGAACGATGTCGGATGTACATCCGGACTCAAGAAATGCAGACACTTTTTATGGATCGAAAACTTTCGATCACATCATCCAACAAGACACTCGCGGAGGTCAAATTATTCTTAAAAGTCTTCCTCACAATATTCCCCATCTTGTCATAAGTGATCACAGTGAAATGTCTCCCCCAGAGCCTAGCAAATACGACACAGAGAAAGATGACTACAGTTTTCGGTGTTCTTCATCTTGTGGTCAGTCCAGGAAATAGAGAATACACATAAATTCAACAGAGCAATCGCCTTGCATTCTAAATCTCAGGAGGCAAAACATTTGCATTGATGGACATTTAATGTCTCTTGCATCTTACAACTTTGAATTTGAATTTGAGGCCAATTTCAAACTGAAAAAATCATTTTCATTTGGTCATGGATACATCAAAACACCACACAAAGTCTCAGAAGGATTAAAAAGATGGTTTCTGAGATATAAACGATTTTCTGTGGCTATAAATTTTGAAACGGACTATAATTATATCTTAATTTTGGTGGAAAATATACGTACATGCAAAAATAAGGTCAAACAGCCTAAAGGATTGATAGACTTTAAAAAACAATGTTCAGAGAAAATGCAACTGAAGTTACATAATAACTTGCAAAAACATACAAAATGCACTGTTCACCAACACAATTCTTCAAAACATACCAGTACCATACAATGGGGTGGCCCTCCTTTACAACTACCTTTCAGGGCTTGCCCTCGAGCCTGTGCCCTCTTCTGACTCCTCTCTTTTTAAACCAGGAATCTAGACATGAAATGAAATAAAGACACTGACACTGGAAAGACAGCACCAGGCTGCTGTATGTACAAATCATCTGTGTCCAATGCTGGGCATGGGCTACCTAGTGACTTGGTAAACAGCCTGCTTCATCTTCCAGAATGTGCAATTAGGTCACATTCCAATAGTATAGGACTCTGATGGTTGACATATATAAGTCGTCTTGAATTTATTCCTCATTATCTGTGAGTGTATGTATACACCAGGAGCACATGACATTTCAAAGGTTTTTTACCACAATGGATCAGAATTTTTAATACAGTAGCAACACTAAGATGATGTGTACTATTTTATGTTCAGTACAGTAATTTATACACTGTCCTTCACTATTCCAGAACTATTTATGTGAAACTTGTATTTTTAATGAGTAATAACATTTTTTGAATTTCTAAATAATCTAAAGTTTAAAAACTAACAGTATAAAACCCAAATTAGCTTTTGTAACAGTAATTATACAACTGTTGCAGAGTTTATTAAAACAACCTTAAGTGGTGTTTATGTCGTTTATTTTATCTTATATTACTTCTGTATTTACTTATGACTGTTTTTAAAGACACACCTGTAAACCACAGTTCCCAACAGAATGAATAAAACTTAAAATAAAAGAAAGAGGGCCAACTCTGTCTTTCTCCTCTTGTATCAATTACTCCTGCATCCCAGATTATGCCTCCACCAAGGAAGGTAAGAGAAGGTAAGGACCTGAGCGGAGAAGGCTATTTAAGCTCAGCGAAACCAAGAATGAGTTACTTATAATCATACTAATGGAAAACAAATACCATAAAAAAACCCAAAAACAATTACTCACCAAACCGACACCGAGTCCATCCCCACAGTCAATATCATCATTAGCTGTCAGACCTCGGCTGTTGAGAGGGTGAATCTTTCTCTGAAGATCCAGCTTTCCTTCCCCAAGTATATCACTGGTCCCTAGACATAATCTTCCAGATCTTTTCTGAAGGCTTGCAATCACTTTGTCGTTGTAACGAGTATCAAAAGAAAATTCAGAATTTATTGTGTAATCCTCCAACGTCCTAGAATTCCCTTTAACGGTGGTGATATTTTCAGTGACAAAAAGAGACCTATTAAAGTTTTGGTAACCAGTATTGTAACACAGTTTCAGTTTGAATGCTTTCCCCTGAGGAAGCCCTGAGACTCGAACTTTTTCAATGAGCACATTCACCTGTTTTGTTGCAATTTTGTACACATCCTCTTTTGTCATAGCATGAAGCCTTCGGTTGGGAGGTAAGCCACGGAACATAGCCCCAAAACATGACAACTTTTCACTAAAAACTTTCTTCCACAAATTCCTTGTTTTGACTTCTAACAACGATATCTTTGTTCCTGGAGTTCTGTCATTGATGGTGTCATCATGGGGAAGTAAGGTGCCTAGGTATGCTTCACAATCATCTTTGTAAAAGACTGGAAACATCAGGTGAGAGTGCCAAACTAAGTCATTATCATAACAGGGAACAAGAAAGAGATGGGGATTGTGGCACTTCAAATACAGAAACTTCTTATAACGAAGCAATGCATTCTTCAGAAACTTGTCATCTCGATAATGGGGAAGACTGACCTGGTAATGAAATATTTTCTGCCTTGCAACAGCAGAGGGTAAATTGTATGTCAAGGCAGATACAAAGTCATTATCAAACCAAGGGGTGACTTCATCACAAGCTGAAAAAGGCACATCTGCATATTCAGTTCTCCACAATCTTTCAGAGTCCTTGATGAGTTCTTTCCGTTTGGCCTTATCAAGCAAGTGATGGTCAATAAGTTTTCCAGCTATCCTCTGGCAATCCATGTTATAGGCCTCAGGGGCCAACATATGACAATGCCACACCCACTCAATATCAAGAGGGGCAGGTAGCAATCGGCCTGGGTGTTTGGCCACCAGAGGAAGCCAGTAACGCTCATAGCGCTGGATAGCGCATTCCACCAACGGTCCTTCATGGAGTTCTGGTTTAGAAGAGATCTCTGCTAGAAAATCTAGCAGAAATTTGGCAGCTGGGACCAAATCTACACTGATAATGATATCGCTGGGGTTGAAGGGATTGTCTCCTGTTGACATAGTTTACTTTGGAGTGATAGGGAGGTAGTGAAAAGGGCTGAGATATGAGAGATTTGGCAGGCTTTTATGAATGATAGGAGAAACACGAACAAACAAATTCAAAGACATTTTGTGTTTGCTGACGGGAAGCACGCATCAGATTGCCTTGAAATTCCTTCTCTTCACAGTCTGTATGTCTTTGATAAAACTGTCTCCATCTTCACTTTTCCTTGTGAGACAGGTCACCTGGAAGAGAGAAAACAAACAAACAACAGAAATGTAGAAAAACATCTTATTGTTAACAATTATAAAGTCTCATCTGTATATCTGATGTAGTTTACAATCATACTTCATAGTTAAAATACTTTCAATTCATCTTAAAAAAGATATCATTCCTTAATTTAAAAACAAAAACAATTAAACACAACAAGTATTCTGATAAAAGTTTCCATGTGAATTCTTTGTAAAGTTTTCTGCTCTTTTTTCTCTTCACTTTTAACAATTGTGACCTCAAAGGCCTTTAATTCCACAATTATTATAACATAGAGAGGAATGTCAGCAAGATATTTATGACACAAATTAAGTTCAGAGAAAAAAAGGGCAATGAGAAAAATATTTTGTTAAAAAAACACTGATACAGAACAGCCTCCTGTGTAGCGCAGGTTCAATGAACACATCATTTTTTTTAAATCATTGCATTAAATACCTTTTCAAAACTCTGAGAAGCATACAAGGAACAGCCTCTATAGCAATATAATGCTAAGTAGGGGTAATGTTAATGAAGGTAATGTCAATGACTGGAAACTGCAAAGTAGTGCCTGATGAGATTGTGATTATAGTACAACATCACATCATGGTAAGTAAAGTTAGTCCCGTACCCATGACTGAGTATAGGGGAATTAGGGGTAGAGCCCTACTTATACTAGGAATACGGCATAATGTGGTCGTTTGCCATTGCTTTCCACGCCGATTTTCCTTCGCCAAGTCTAGAAAGACCTTGCTACCCATTTATACTGCTGGGTGAACAGGGGGCCCCGAAAACAAATTCACTGCCCGGTTGGGGTTCGAACTCAAGCCACCTCGCACAGCAGTCAGCTGCTCTACCAACTGAGCTACCGAGCCACCCTACTACATCATGGTATGAAAGATAAATTCACACTTGAAGGCCAGAAAAAGGAAAAGAGTGGTGATTGAATGCAAAATGAGATGGTGGAAAATGAATCAAAATTGTTGTCAATAAAATTGGGGGAGGAAGTAAAAATTGCAGCAAAGGACTAAGCAATCCGTGAAGTGTAAGAAGGTTGGAATGTCAGAAATGACAACATTAGAGAGATAACCTATGTGAGAGAGTGTACTGAAATTATTAGGGTATGTTAAGAGGAGGTATTTAATAGTATAATATATATTTTCAATGGCACTAACAGGCAAAAGGAAAAGAGGAAGACCGAAGAGAAGATCCCATACATGGATGGAATCGAGGAGTAGGAGGATACGATGGCTGTTGTTGTAAAGGAGAAGCATGCAATGAACAGGACTTGCTGGGGACCATTGTACATTGTGGTCTCTACAAATATATGCAGAAAGAAGAAGGCACCATGATATATGACAAGCTCTTATGTTGTCTTTCACTTATTCACAAAAGAATCACGTAAATAGTGTAAAATGCAGCAGCCGCAGCAAGAAATCAAGATGGATGCCAAAATACACATTCTTATTTTCAATGTCTTAATGTCCATTCTCAGAGTGCTTACTTAGTTTAACATTTCTTTCAGTGGTGTGGTTAATTTTTATTCCCATAAATTAAAGCATGCAGGACAAGTACTGCATTTTTCCATGTTGAAAAAAAAAGTGGTCCATAACCAATGTAGCAGAGAGAAGTAACAGAATTCTATTTATATTAGATCTCTATATCTTTGTGTTTAGATAGAATTTACATTGATACTTTAATGAAAACTGGATGACATACTTAAAAACACTTTTTAATTGTAAATATGATAAAAATTAAGATGGAGCACACACATGATCTAAAACAACAAATCTGGATGAAACCTAATGTATAGACAATTCAGAACAGATCTAATTGTCTGAGTATGGCAACGTGTAAAATAGAGCCTGAAAAAAACCCAACATACATGCAGTTCATTCAAAAGGCAGCCTTAAAAAAGGCCTGGTACACTATATAGAAGACCTTGGATCTATCCATTATTATGCTTCTAGGTACAATAAAGCAGAATTTATACATCTTAACTTCTGCCCCGGTTTATATTCAGGATCTGCTCTTACCACATGAGCCACCTCATATGCTCTTAGGTCTCAAAATTCAAAATTATTGACTGTTCCAAAGACCAAACTGAAAAGTTTCAGAGATAAAAGTTTTGGAAAGTTAGTCTACAGATGTGGAATGACTTGTTCCCGTCTGTAAAGTTTGCAACCAGCGTTGAAGTCTTTAAGAAGCTTCTTAAGACTCATCTTTTTAAGATATACTTTCTGTCATAGACATTCAACTGTTATGTAAATTAATGCTATAAAGCATTGTCACACTACTGGTACTACATAGAGTGCAGGTGTATGTGTATGTGCTGGTGCTAACCCTATCTCAGTCAAATAGCTTCAGTCAGGATTGTCAGGCCGTTATCATGGAAAAATACAGGTTTCTGTTTTCTTGTTACATCTCCACTATTTGAAACTATAGACCCACATAAGTATATATTCCGAAAGGTAATGAAATGATCTACACTTCTCACGCGATGTTTTCGCAATACGTACAAAAACATAGTCATATGACCTGAAACTTCAAGATGGCCACCTATAAGTTTGTTGAAAATTCAAAGTTAGCGGTTGAAACTCCATGAATTTGTGCCTATCCTGTAGAGAATTTTATTACCTTTCAGAAAATATATACTTGTATGGCTTTATTATGTGGTCGTGTGAAGTTATCAATAAAAATGTGCGAATAGGTTATATGTGTCTGTCAGCCTGTCTGTCTGTCCATGTGTTGAAAAATAAACATTATGTAAAGGTACAAAACTATACAGACAACTACAGTGGTTAGACCAGCAATGAAAAGGAGGTAAAGAAAAAGGTAAGTATAACCTTCCTTTACCTGTATTGTCCAGATCTGCCCACACAAAGGGATAAAAGGTAAAGGATCATCCTGCATCGAGAGCTTCACATCATTCTCCATCTAGATATCTACAACCCCCCACCCCCAAACACTGTTATCATCGTTGACACTGCTGTCACTATCACTGTCACTGCTCGAGTCCATCAGCTCACCCCGATTCAATGTTGATGTCACTTCTATCTTCACTGCCTGATAGAAAAAACCCAGCTTAAAAAATACTCCTATGTTTAGTTTGTGTACCATTGGATCCAGTCTAAGGGTCAGCCGTGGTTAGAACTATGAAAACTTTGCTCAAACCATGTGTAGAAAAAGCCAGAGAAACGTCAAAACAAAGTGAAGTAGGATTACGGAGCTCTCCCAGATGTCGGCTACAAGATGACAAGTCTGTGTCTAGTAATACGGTTCATGGGCTGCATATAAATAGGGATTACTAGTGGGACGGCTTGACCGGCCACAACAATGCCGCCACGATCTTAGGGCCGATTAAATCCTTGAGTAAGATTGGGTTAATGGTCACATAATTGATGATTTAGTCAGCAAACAAGAAGTAAGTTAAATACCTCAGCATACCCATCACCAACGATGCTCGTGACACTGAAGCTATTGAACAAAGAATAGTAAGCGCACAGAACACCTTTCACTCATAAAATGACGTTGTAACGAACCTGATATTGAACCTTAACACAAGATGGAGAGATGTAGAAATGTACAGTCTGTCAACTTTCTTATATGGGTGTGAGATTTAGACTACAGATAAAGAATGAAAAGATGGATAGAAGAGGCTTTCGAAATGTGGTTGTACTGAGGGATGTTGAAGATCACTGGACGGATAAAATGAAGAGCGAGGAAGTGTTGACAAAAATGGGAAGGCAAAGGAATTTTACATACATCAGGAAAAGACAAATGCAATTGTTTGGGCATGTATGGAGATAAGAAGAAAATCAAGAAATTGGTAGTGGTAGGTATGATAGAGGGAACACGTGCTAAGGGCAATGACATACATTATAAGTTTGAGAGAGGCCAAGAGTGGTATTCCAAAAAATGTTTGATTTATTCATGCTGCTAGAGATCGAGACAAGTGGCGACAACTGACCAGCAATGTGTCGGATGGTGCAGGCTACTGCTGATGATGAATCGATGATAAATTTTGAAAACTATCAGGGCCTAGAATAGGCAGATCTTATCATGTTTACATATGAGTCGTTTCCATTTTGTTGTAAGCGCCTTGAGGTTTCCGGGAAAAGCGCACTGGAAACGTTCGGTACTTTTCTAGAATGTGGGTCCCGTCTGTTTATGCTTGACGGTGATCATGATAGCATGGAAGTGTTTGCCAGGTGGAAAATAAATATATACACGAAAGTAATGGTTGCAATACATCGCTAAAGTAAAAATTTTAACTAAAATAAATTACACAAAAATAAGCCACATCCATCACCAATCCATCCATCCATTCTTGTCTCCATACCACATACACACACAACATACATACACACATACATAGGCCTACATAACATACACCTACATATACACACAGGCCTACATGCATTCCTAAAGCAGTTGTACTATTATTCCTTAAGCACACATTTCATCCTTAAGCACACATTTCATTTTTAAAGTCTCAAAAATGATGCTAGAACCATTAAATGCATTGTAGCACACTATGTTTTCATGAAAACTGACTTACCAGACTACATTACATAGCAACTGAACATTTTTACTTAAAAACATGAAGTAAATGTTATTTAAAAGATAAAATAACAATTTAACATGCTTACGCCAATCTAGCAACCACATCAGTAGCCTACGTATCCATCATGGCTGCAAAGCTAAACAAATGGGACCCACATTCTAGCCGAGCCTCCCGATTTCAATTGTGTCTGAGTAGGGATAAATAGTAAAGGGTTTGATGCTCCAGGAACTTATATTCCCTTGAGTGGCAGGGGCATATGGAAAATCTCCCAAATGTTCTTCTTGTCTTATACAATCCCAGGCCTAGCCCCCTATGCCTAAGTAGCAGAGAGGACATCGTATCAATATCATTGTCATCGTGGGAGTGAGATATAATCCACTTTTAGAGTCCAGACTCGGCAATCCTGGAGTTTAGCGTTTTGGCTGTTCCAACAAGTGCATTACCTCCAAACATGATAGTATGACGAGCTTCACCAATTTCCTCGCAGTCTTTATCAAAGGGCTCCCCTTTTCAGGCCAAGTTAACAGGTTCCTTCAATCTTTGGTTTTCTATTTTAAGGGGTATTTAAACTCTTATTTTAGCAACTTAAAGAGTTTTTGGTTTTTAACAAAGAAAAAAATTGTCTGTCTTTCGGATGCTGACTTCACGTTTACTGAATAGTGCGTACGCTACAATGCATTGTCTATTTCTCTTGATTGAAGCTGAGCCAAGGAAACTTCTTCAGCCATGCAACATGTACATGTTGTACATGTATCTTCAACTA